>CM046456.1:4668192-4863379 GCA_025506515.1 Flaveria trinervia | reverse complement strand
TTATTATAAGTCTTATATAAGATATATATTTTGTTTACAATCATTAACTATTGCTAGCTTGGTGACATCTTAGATCTTTGGGCCTGACAAGCTTATTTGGTGCTAAAGCCGATGTATTACCGGTTCCTGATGACGTATGTCTTGTTTATCATAGGAACCAAGTACACTTAGCCAATCTTATAAACTTGTAATCAAGTCGAGGTTTGGTTGTAACTATATGTGTTCTATAAACTTGCTAACTCATAACCATTGACATGAATTGCTACTTGTAAACTTTTTTTTATATATATGTATGTTCAACCCATGGGAACTCACTAACTTTCAAAGTTGACTATTTATTTTTAACATGTTTCAGGTTTGATACTTGAAGATCTCTTTGTGCTCATATAAGACTTTGACTTAGATTAATTGAAAATCTTATGTTATTGGTTGTATCTTGATTGTTTTGTAATGATTTAATTGTCTTGTAATATTTAATAAAGATGATATTGAATACTATTTCAACTTGTTAGTTCCATATGCTGTAAACAATCGTTATACATTCGTCCGCCCCGATGATTCCACCGTCGGTCAGGGTGTGACATGTTTTGTATCATATCTAAAGCTAATGAATACATCATACAATAACTCCCTCGATGATGATCCAAATCTTTTTCTATGGCTGATTACAACTTGTTGATAGCTAAAAGCTTGTTTTAGTGCGTTCACGACCAAGCTCATTGTAGGACGATCTTCTGTACGTTTCTTCAAGCATTGATACGCAATGCTTGAAAATGTACTAAAGGAATTTGATTTGATTTCATTTCTTAGATCAGGATCAATCATTAAGTATTTTCCTAATATTTAACTAACATATCTACATATTAACTAATTACATCCTCATCTTTCTTAGATCACCCGTATACACCCTTGACCATCAAGATTAATTTCTAACATTCTGACTTATGTAACCATGTATGCAAATAATATGCTAGTGGATCCAGACAACTTTTACCATCTCATCAAGTTTTTAATGTCCACAAAATATAATGGTAATGATATAAACAATATCACAATTCAAATTGTATTAGACAGACTAAAACAACTTAAAAATCATCATGCAACTCTTACTGTGTAGCTGTATGAAAATAATCAAATATGCACTATCATCTAAAGTTAACAATTTCAAATTGTATACAAATATAGGTTACTAGTTAGCAACTGCTTGATCCTCCTTGTAGCGTTCTGGACTCCATCGTGTGATAGTTTGCTCATCAAAACCTAACCCATCTAATCAAGATCAATTCTGAAGAATCAATCACATTTTTACCATTTCTATTTACATAAAGGATCAAAGAAAAGCATAGATAGATAAGAGACTTCCTCTAAAGTAAACTGAAACTACTGATTATCTTTATCGACGGTAATATATGTTCGACCAAAACAGGTTTGATTCAAAAGGTGAAAATTTTCAGGATTAATTGCAAGAAGAACACTAGATCTTGAGAGTATGCATTGACAATTAGATTCTTTATGAAAGATTGAAGATCCAAAACTGAGTTTAAAATAGGATTGAGAAGTGATTTCAAAGATTTTTTTTCTGGTAGATGAATATGTTATTACATGCAACAACATAGATATTAAAAACACACATACTTGTATAATTATGTAAACAATTTGGATTAAAAGCTACATAATTGAACAATCATGAGTTGATATGATCATGTGATTTTCACTTCCTTCAGTCTCAGCTATCTTTCTCCTAACAGTTGAGCTTTAATTCTTGCGGCAGCTTCTTCAGCGAGTTCCTGGGCAGATCTGCAGGCCAATTATTCGATACAAAATCTACTTAATTTCATGCCTCTATATAATCCGAAATTCCATGAAATTGCTGACTTTAAAAGAGGTAGATTAAAATTTTGAACTTAATAAAACCAAAAGAAGCTTTAGGGTCCATAATAACATTGGAAAAGATACCAGAAAATTAGTTACCTATAGTCCGACTCTTCGAGCCCAGGTACATTAGCTGCTTCAGCAAGAGCCTTTCTCCATGCTCGTATATCCGGGTGTATGTCATATTTCGACATGCCAGAGCCAAAAAACGCTTTTTGTTCCCTCACCTCAGACGGATACACGTCCAAAAATACAGGTATAACAGGACTTGTTCTTTCTCTCACACACTTCATGATGTCGGCGACTTCTTCAAGGTTCCAAGAATTGGAAGAGAAGTTCTTAGAGAAAAGTATGATAAAAGAAGCTGATTGCTTGATGGCCGATCGGAGTACTGATTCCTTACGTGTTCTTGTGTTATCCTTGTAAGTGGAAAGTCCTTCCTTTTTAAGAGCATCACACAGACGATCAACATATTCTGCAGTGGTTTGGCGTCTAAAACTAATGTATACATCATACAAAAGCCCACTTGGTGCCTAACAACAAGCAACAAAACAAAAAAGGACTTTAGGAAATGTATATATAAGGGGATTTCATGTTATCAGTAAGCATTTATAACTCAAGGATAGATAAGGTATTGAGTAATAAGTAATAACAACTTACTGGTTGATAATGCAAAGCTTTCTCTAACGCTTCCACCACTAAGCTCATTGTAGGACGATCTTCTCTACGCTTCTTTATGCACTGATTGGCAATGGATGAGAACGTGCTCAAGGAATCGGAGTTCATTTCGTTTCTTAGATCAGTATCGATCATCAGGTGCAATTTATTATTTTCGTAATGCTCCCGGGCTGTATCTAGTTTAAAAGGTTGATAACCGGCATGTATTGGAATACAAAGCTTTCGAAACAAGACTTCAAATAATACAACCCCAAATGAATACACATCTGATTTTTGTGTGAGATTACCATCTAGTATATACTCAGGGTCAACATATACTGGTGTTCCACAAGCGCGCGTGTGAATAAATGAATCGGCCGACTTTGTAAGAGCTATTTTCGCAAATCCAAAATCTGAAATCTTGGCCTTACAGTTCTCATCCAAGAGGATGTTGGCACTCTTGATGTCTCTATGGATAATTCCGTGTTCAATTCCAGTTTCATCATGGAGGAACCTCAACCCACGGGCAACACCCAGGCAAATCTGAAGACGACGCATCCAGCGTAAATCTTTGCGATGTAAGAACTTTTCAAGGCTCCCATTTACTTCAAGTCGGTAGACGAGGATCCTCTCGTTACACTCTTTGCAATATCCAACAAGCGATACGATGTTTTCATGCTTATATTTCGAAAGCAGTGTAACCTCCATCCCATATTCGCGATCTCCATGGTCGGACCCAACCCTCAACCGCTTTACGGCAAGGGGACCATGTTTTTGTGATTCACCTCGGTACACATTGCCGAATCCACCCTTTCCGATGACGTTGTTTTCATCAAAGTTGTTAGTTGCCAATAATATTTCTTTGAGAGGAATCTTCGTTTTATTAGCGGAAGACATGATATGACTGCAAAGAACTATACTTAAGGGTTGGGTTACCCACAGCAATAGAGAGACAACTGATGATTATGTTTATATAGAATATCATGGGGTACATATAACATATCTAGCTACTTCATTTTATGTACATCAAACGTACGTCATCTAGGCTGACACACACACTTAGAATTGACTTCAGGCATCAAGTATCAACTTAAAGAGGTAAATTAACATCTCCTTTCATGTGGGATTCCCTTTAAAAGTAGCAATTACAGCTGGAACTAATTAATACTTTTGTATGCAATTAAGGATGGCAATTAAGCTTTACTAATTTTGTCATCATGTGAAGTTACAGACAAGATTGAGGTCTTAGATCATTAATAACATAGACTTTGTAACGACCCACAAATATCTTAGGCCATATAAGCTGGAATTAAGCATTTTTTTAATGAAATCATGTGATAAGCACACAAAAACAAGCACAGTTATGTAGAGGGTTGACTTTAGCATCTTGTCCCACATGTTGAAATAAATGTACAAACGCCATCTATGCATTTTTGTTCATAGGCCAAGTCAATAAGTCAGTTAAAATATATATATTAACTAGATAAAACCCGTATTTAATTATTAGTAAGGTTAGTGTCACTAATCATTGGATTTACATAAGTTGTAATCTAATTATCCTTTCTTAATCATTTGTTATATGTATTAATGATTATGTTTTACGTTTTAGATCATTTTGTATTATTTTTGTCATTAATTCTATAGATTATACAAACATTTTATTAGTTATTGTGTTTTAAAATTAAAAATATATAATGATAAACTTTCACCAACATATTTTTTAAAATTCATAGTGTTAAATATAACAAAATGTGTTGTTTTTGTCATTGGTTTTTATAGTTTATATAAACTTGTTGTTGCCTATCATTGTATTTTATAATTAGAAGTACACAATAATGATATTTTACCAATGTATTTTTCAAAATTCATAGTGTTTAAGATAATACAATAACGATGAAAAGACATAATGAAACATTGTGTTATTTTGTTATTGTTTTTAATATATTAGATTAATTAATTGTTAATTTATTATTATTTTATACATATTAAAGATACATAATAATGTTATTCCATCATTACATTTTTTCTTAAATTTATTATTTTAGAAAAACACAATAGTATTCAAAAAAATATAGTAACTAACAAACAAACACAATAAACTGCACTAAAAACATAATGACGGGATATGAGCTTAAAAACGTAAACAAATATTATATTTTTATATAACAATATTGTACTCGCTTTAAAAAGGAAAAATAATGGTTTTTATGGTGCACTTTCTATAAAAAAATATCATACGTAAAAGTTGTGAATGTTTAACAAAACGGGAGGAACTTGTAAAAAATCAACAAAAGTGCATATTACTAAAATACAACTCTAACATATATTTCTTTACAATTTGATCTTAACTATTGATTAAAAAGATTAATGATTAAGATTACTTCTTATATTTTTTAGTTTTAAAGGACTTTTTAATTGAATTTCCTATATATAAATAGTTATATTATGTTTAAGTGTTTAACTCGATCAAAAAGTGTAACACTATTATTTTTTAACCCAAATGTAACTTTTTGAGCCTATTATCATTAAAGAAACTCATTAGTTATAACATGTTTCCATTAACCAATTAAAAGCCCATTCTCAAAAAACCCAAAAATCAATTCTCAGCCAAGAAGAGATTAGCGGAAGAAAAGTTCCAACTCGGACAAGCACCAGCAACGAAGTCAAACGGCAGCTACTACAGTATGTTATTCTAATACTATAATTTTGCTACGTTCATTACTAAAACGTTTGCTTTTGTTTAAAAAAATAATTTGTTATAGTTTAACTCGTTAAGTCCTAGGGATCTTTTTCCCGGTTTGTTTAGGGCAATAAAATCCTCTATATTGGCTTGCATGTGAAGGGATATCTCATGTGATGAGGATATCTCATCTGACACACAAAACACACACATGGATGGGTGACTTTGTGCATCTTCTTCACTTTCAAAAAAATGTACAGTTAAACACCATATACGTTTAACCATACTTTATTTGAAAAGATTTGTATTTAGCAAGGTTAGTATCGATCAATATGAAATTGAAATGTATTGTATCAAAGGTGTTCTTGATGTGTGCTCACTTAAGGCGATGTCTCCGGAGAACAAGGCAATGCAGAAAAAAGGTCGGATAAAATGAATTATCATTGAAGGGGAAGCCCAATGAACTTGGGTTTAAAAGAAGAATTGTTTGCCAGGTGCAAACCCAATCTCAAATTAGAGTTGTTCAAACAGCTCGAAGCTTGTTCTGAAAAAGCTTGAAAAAGCTCGCTCGAAAGCAGCTTGCTTACAAATCGAGCTAGCTTGGCTTGAAACATTTACAAAACCAAGCCAACTCGGTTCATTTAAACTCGATCTGGTTTGATTTTGGCTTAAATTTTCTTATTTTTAATTGTATATATATATGTATATTTAATATTTAATTAATTGTTTGTTGGTGGTGAATGCTTTTGATGAGTCTAGTCGTCCCTTCATAGAAACAATTATATAAATCTTAGTTAATAGCTTAGTTTTTGCAAAAATACTTGACAAAACGAACATATGTTCAAATAGCTTGTGGCTTGAATCTCACTTGAAGAAAGCTCAAAAAACCTCACTTGAAATCGGCTCACGAGCCAACCAAACAGGATTGGCTTGGCTCGAATTGTTTATGAACTGAGTCTGTTTGGTTTTGCTCATTTACAAACCAAGACGAGCCAAACCAAACCAAACCCAGCTCGGTTTAACTCTGCATGGCTTGTGATCCACACTATATGAGAAGATACAAGAAATGCTATGAGTTATGCCGTTTGTTATCAAATATTTTTAGAGAGTAACCCGTATGGATTTATACCTTACTCACGCGAGCTAACCAATAGGTCCTATTGAATTATTTTAGTTTTTTGCATACATGTATGTATTTTGATTTTTTTGGATACTACTGATCCGTTATTCTTTGTTTTGATAAAGAAACAAAACTGAACACATGCATTCCTCTACTATATATTATATTAAACAACTGATATTAACAATTACATAATTGAACAATCGTTTGGTTGAGAATGGAATGGAATGAAATAGAATTGAGAAACTAGTATAGTTTTCAATAAAATTATATTTGAGTGGGTAATGAAATGTAAAACCCAAGTGAATGTTTCACCTCAATTCCCTTGGTTGTGGGATTTCAAAATCCTTCCACCTAGAGAGGGAATTTAAAATCCCACAACCAAGGGAATTGAGGTGAAACATTCACTTGGGTTTACATTTCATTACCCACTCAAACATAATTTTATTTGAAAATTATACTAGTTTCTCAATTTTATTCCATTCCATTTCATTCTTCTAACCAAACGTTCCCTAAGAGTTTTGAGGTAATTAGGTTTTACACTTTTACTTGATCCCTAAGTTAGGTTATTAGACTAAAATATCTTATGCAATTAAAATATGTGTCTAATAATGAGTCATAGGTGATCAAGGATCTTTGCTAACTAAGGTGGGTTAAGCCTATGGATACATACCACGTCTAAAAGTATATGAGTTGTAATCAAGTTTTTTTATGTTATATTTTGGTTATATTAAAGCTTTAAAAAGTATTCTATATTTGAGTGTTTTCATTATCTTTTTGGGCTTAAAAGAATCTTCATCCCAGGAAATTTACATGATTTAGGGGTTGTTTGACAACTTCTGAATGATTAAGAGCATTCACAACCTAATCTTTATCTTTATTCATATAATTACACTAATAATCACTACTTTTTATCTATTCTTTTCAACTTTATCATTATTTTTTTCCTCTCCTTTACTCACAAACACTTAATATATTAAAAACATTATAAGGTTTTGAATAATGTTTCCTAAAAATACAGATTGAACAGTAACTTTCCCATATCTTTCACTCACAACCACTTATAACCATACCATATAATACAAGAAATACACTCACATGATTTTAGGGAACGGGATGTGAATGCTCTAAGTGCTGAACCAATAAGATGTCTAAATCATTAAGTGTTGAACCATTAAGAGGTCTGAACCATTAAGAGCTAGTATAACATTTAACTATTCAAATATAAATGCCTGACCAACACATATAAGAGATCTTAACCATTTAGCATTGGATCTCTTAACCATTCATGTGACACCCTACACATATCCCACATCGGCCGTGGACAGGAGAGATTCCTGGTTCATAAGGAATGTTTGGCCTCTAACATCAACAATGCGTTTGGGCGTATTGGCTGTGGATGAGAGGAGAACTCCACAGTTAAGCGTGCTCAGGTGGGAGCAATCCAGGGATGGGTGATCTCCCAGGGAAGTTTTCACCCGGGCAACCAAAAGCAAATCCGTGAGCTCCTAGTGGGCAAAGCGGACAATATTGTTGAAGCGAGTGGCCGGGTGTGACAGAATGGTATCAGAGCCACTCTTGTGCCGTTCGGGTGTGGGACATACCTCACTAAGGATGGTGACTTCTCGGGCTTATCGAGGACAATGAGTCCAAACAGGGGGTGTTTGTGACACCCTACACATATCCCACATCGGCCGTGGACAGGATAGATTCCTGGTTCATAAGGAATGTCTGGCCTTTAATATCAACAACGCGTTTTGGGCGTATTGGATGTGGATAGGAGGAGAACTCCACAGTTAAGCGTGCTCAGGTGGGAGCAATCCAGGGATGGGTGACCTCCCTGGGAAGTTTTCACCCGAGCGACCAAAAGCAAATTGTGAGCTCCTAGTGGGCAAAGCGGACAATATTGTTGATGCGAGGGGTCGGGTGTTACAGAATGATATCAGAGTCACTCTTGTGTCGTTGGGGGTGTGGGACATACCTCACAAAGGATGGTGACTTCTCGGGCTCATCGAGGACGATGAGTCCAAACAGGGGGTGCTTGTGACACTCTACACATATCCCACATCGACCATGGACAGGAGAGATTCCTGGTTCATAAGGAATGTCTGGCCTCTAACATCAACAATGCGTTTGGGCGTATTGGCTGTGGATGAGAGGAGAACTCCACAGTTAAGCGTGCTCAGGTGGGAGCAATCCAAGGATGTATGACCTCCTTGGGAAGTTTTCACCCGGGCAACCAAAAACAAATCCGTGAGCTCCTCGTGGGCAAAGCGGACAATATTGTTGAAGCGAGGGGCCAGGTGTGACAATTCAGCATTAGTATAATGCTTAACCATTGAGAGGTAAATGTCTGAACCATTCAGACATTTGCTTGCGAAACTAATAGTTTGAACCATTAAGCACTAAACCATTCAGACATCTGAACCATTAAAATGCTGATTAAGAGGCTGCCAAACAACCCGTTAATTTTAAAACCGATTTGTAAAAAGACTAGGAAATAAAAGTCAAGTAGACTAGTATGTGATGAAATATGAGATGAATTTAAGTTTTAAGCTTTACCTATCTTTCCACAACCAATGTTGTTGGCCACTCACCAAATCATTCATGAATAATCTTGATATAATAGTACGATGCAATAGAGTAGGGGTGTGCATACTCGGTTTGGTTTGGTTTTAATCTATAACCGAATGGCTTTTCAAGATTTCATACGGTTTTAGTTTTTTCATTTTGGTTTTTATTTTTCAGGTCGGCTTTGGTTTCACTTTTGTGTTTGGTTTGTTTGGTTGCGTTGATTTTTTTGAATTTCTAAACTGATATTTTGTTTACCTTTAACAATAATCTATATATATTTTAAAAAGCAATATTTTATTAATCTTCTAAGCAAAACATGTTAGTCTACTAATTCGAATAAAACTTAATTGTTTACTCGTTTGATGCCCAACAAATAAGTTTATTAAACAAGCAATGAGATGAACTTTGGACAGGAGTATTCGGAGATGTTACCTCTATCATAGTGTCGTTGATATGATTTTTGATCAAGTAGTTTAAAGTTCGCTATACATATTCTTCATCATATCCTCTAATGAGTCCCCACTTAAAATAAAAATATAATATAATATATGATATATTTGCTTAATATGATATCATATATAGATGTTGTGGTCGGTTTTGGGTCATATTTTTTAGATTGGTTTGCTTACGAGTTTGATTTGGTTCGGTTCGAGGTTTTTTTAGGTCAAAACCGGAACCGGAACCGGAACCGGAACCGAAAATTCAGTTTTCGAAAAAACTTCAACCTAAACCATAAGTTTTTGTTTGGGTTTTTAATGGTTATTATGGTTACGGTTCAATTATTTCTCATCAATGAGTTTACTCCTGAGGGGGTGGGAGTACAATTATGACCGGAAAACAAATAGGTGAGTTCTATTAAAATAACACATATCTTTTGAAACATGGTCGTATATTTGTCGTTAAAAAAATTAGTTTACCAAACATGAGGACTTACATTGCACTAGGGGAAAACAAACAATAACTCCCATAATACAACGTATATAAATGTTTAAACCAAATAACTTATATATAAAAAAATATAATATGACAATAGTTATTATAAAAATAAACAAAAATAATGTATTGTAGAAAAGATTTATAATTTACTTATTTAAACGAATCAGTTAACAATAGAGTTTTTATTTTCTTGTCTTTTCTTTTTAATTTAGGTGATAACATATTAAATTGGGTAAATAATATTGGGCTAACTATTTAAAATTTTAATGAGCTGTAAGATAAGATCTAATAGACTAAAAGATTTTAAAATCTTATTTGGTTTGTTAATGTGTTTATTAATAGTTTATAGTTCTTTTTTAATTAAAAACTATATATATATATATGTATATAATATAAATAATTAAAATTTCAGGTCTGGCCCTCGAGAAAATCAGGCCATAGCGGTCGCCCACCCCACCTTGCCCCAGACCACCCCTGCTTACACTAAAGAAAGTTGAAAAGCATGTTTCGTGAGCAGTTGTTGGTAGAGAGGATCAAACATAGATTTAAAAATGGAAGAAGTGCTCAGAACTTGTTTTTCTAAAATAGACTCGTCAAGTGTCAAATACCTAATAGTGTATATATAATTGTGTCAGTCTACTTGGTCACACTTTGTAATAACAATATTCACATAAAATTTACCTTTATTTCCTATTTTTTGTCAAATACCTAATAATATATGTTATCACTTTCTAAAACTAAGTTTATGAATAGTCAAATAACTCATGGCTTGAATCTTGCTAGAAAGAAAAGCTAAAAATAGCTTAAAATCGACTCATCTCGGTTTGACTCATTTATAAATCGACTCATCTTGTTTACAAACCAAGCCAAACCCAAGCTCGGCCCAGTTGGCGACAATCCTATCCCACATCAAGAAATAATTCCGATTTATAATGCTATGAATTATGCCTTTTATTGTCGATAAACTTTAGAGAGGAACCCCACATGGGCTATCTTACTCACGTGAGCTAAATATATACTTGTCATATCATGTTTTTTTAACGGCAAACCTATGACACTATTTCAGTCTTTCGGAGTAAACCCCTAGGTTATCTAAGTCTGGCCACCTATTCGTTTTTTCAACCGAGGCCGCACCTCCAACCCCTTAAGGTGCAAACCCATTACTGAAAAAACCCTTAGATTTAACTTTAAACAACTTGTTTAAAATGAGACTTGAACCCATGATGTTACCATATTTACATGTCGTATCATGTTATTGTAGTTTTGATTTTTTGGATGCTACTCCGGTTATTGTTTGTTTAAAACAAAACATATATGTTATTATAAATAAACTAAATGAACAATACATACCTCTAGCTAGTATCATTTTATAAACTACTGATATTCAAAGTTGACAAAGTGATCAATCGTAAGTCTGCGTTGCTCATGTGATTTTTCACTCCAGTCCCATGACTCCTGAACTACCTTTTCCCTTGTAATAGTTGACGTTTAATGCTTGCAGAAATTTCGTCAGCGAGCATATATACAGAACTGCAGAAGGATGAATAGCAATATAGCATTTTCAAAATACATAATGACTTTATCTAATACTTCTCAAGTTCCAACAAATTTGAAGGAACCATAAATTTAAGACTTAAAAAGCAAGTATGATAAATCTTTGATAACTTTAGAAAGAGAGTGACTAAACATACCCATTGTATGTTTAATCTACCTCCCCTTTGTGAGAGAGCTAGATGTCATTGATTTAGTGGGAGGACCCATCAAGTGTGTGAGATGTGTAAGTTTAGCAACACCCTTTGGAAATTATAGGTGCTACTAAATGTTCCTTATCTTTCACAAACTTGGTGGTCCTATGTCATTATAACGGGTATGTTTATTCACTCCTGAAATTACCTGTTATCGTTTGTTTGTCTAAAGCCCCCCGGTATGGAGGTTACTCTACAGAAGGCATCACTCCATTTTGTTTTGGTGCTAGCTCTAACAAAATACCCTTGTTGTTCCCCTACATCTGAGGGATGCACGTCCCAATAGACAGGTATAACGACAACATCCCCTCTTTGTTTCACGCACTCAATAATCTCTGCAACTTCGTTCAAGTTCCAATGATTAGAAGCAAAAGCCTTAGAGAAAATAATAACAAAAGACCTTGATTTGTTGATGGCCGATAAAACTTGGCTACGACAACTCTTGATGTTGCCCTTGAAGGGAGAAAGTTTTGCTCTTTTAAGAGCTAAACATAGACGATCAAAAATAAATTGTGTATCATATCCAAAGCTAATGAATACATCATATAAAAACTCATTTGATGATGATCCAAAGCTTTCTCTACTGCTAATTCCAGCTTGTTGATGGCCAAAAGCTTGCTCTAGCGCTTCCACGACCAAGCTCATTGTAGGACGATCTTCTGTGCATTCCTTCAAGCATTGATACGCAATGGTTGAAAACGTACTCAAGGAATCAGACTTCATTTCATTTCTTAGATCAGGATCAATCATCTTATCCAAAGTTTTCTCTTCGTAATACTTTTTGGCAATTTTGACAGTAAAACGACCATCACCAAGGTATCCTGGAATGGCTACAAGCTTTCCAAACAAGACTTCATACAATACAACCCCAAAAGAATACACATCGGATTTTTGTGTAATACCACCATATAATATTTGTGGATCAACATAACCCATTGTTCCACAAGGGGTAGTGAAAATAATAGAATCGGCTGAATTTGTAAGAGCTATTTTAGATAATCCAAAATCTGAAATCTTAGCATTCCAGTTTTCATCCAAGAGGATGTTTGAACACTTGATGTCACGATGAATAACTACATGTTCAGATCCAGTTTTGTCATGAAGGTACCTCAACCCACGGGCAGCGCCAAGGCAAATATGAAGACGACGCATCCAAGATAAATCTTTGCTATTCAAAAACTTGTCGAGACTCTGATTGGCTTCATATTTGTAAACCAGGATCTTCTCTCCATCTTCTCCACAAAATCCAATAAGAGATACGATGTTTTCATGTTTATATTTAGAAAGTAGTGTAACCTCCATTCCGTATTCGTGGTCTCCTTGTCCGAACAGATGATTCAACCGCTTTACTGCTAGCATACCATGTAGTTCTGATTGGCCTCGGTACACCACGCCATATCCACCCTTCCGATGATGTTTGCTTCAGCAAATCCATTAGTTGCACATGATATTTCTTGAAGAGGAATCTTCAATTTATCAGAAGAAGACATGCCTATCTTCTTATGCTTGTTTTGATAAACACGGTTTTAACTCGAATTAATAAGAAATATGGATAAGTTAATCAATCAGAAACTACTGATCAATGTGCATTGAGATGAAGAGTTTTGAAAAATATGTAGTGAGAGAGTAGAGTGTGAAAGTGTGAGCTGTTGTTTTGAATAATGGAAGTGAATGTGCAGATCTAAGTCTTAGGTTGAAAATATTCTAGGGTTTAGAAAAATGTTTTACATAGGCCCTTTAGGAAGTTAGTTTCAGCAACATAACTCCTTTTAGCGCATCCACCTTACTCTTTCACTTCCTTAACTTTATCTTTCCTCAACTTTAACCCCTAATCTTTACATCTTCAATCCTTGAAATGTAGCTCATGACATCTTTAGTTCCTGACTTTTGTTAAACCTCCTCAGCAAACCATGAAACTAAAACTACATGACAACAAATTATATCACCATTGTAGACCGGTGGTACCAAAATTTGTAGAATATGTGTTCAATAGAGTTAAGTGTATGTAGACTTAGGAGTAGTATTAGTCTACCACCCCTAAAATTAATAAATTAGCCCCCAATTTTTAAAATCATACACATATGCATGTGTCTGTATGTTAATTCATATAGATAAGAATTAGTGCAAGTGTAAAGTTGTGTTTCTTTGTATCGTGGTATATATACTTACATTATTTTAAATCCATTGTGATTACTGATTAATTAGTCTGTATTAAAAACACTCAAATTAACGCATACAAACATTAATTAAAGCAATGATTCCTTAAACCGCACAAACTTGTACGTGTTATCCAAGACAAGTTTCTCAACTAATGGGTCGAGAAAAAGAATATTGTGATAAGGCACACAAAATTATATGATGTGTACTTGTTTAATCTTGAACATCTCATGAGGTGAGTATAGCATAACTAGCACACAAACCCAGAAGCAAGCTTACAATTTGTTTCCCTTAATCTGATAATTAAACAAAAATAAAGAAATCATAAGCATATCAATTAAACCATCTGCAGCTCCAAATCCTTACTCCGGTCCATTCATCAAGTCGAAGCATTGAAAAAAAGATTATTTCCTTCAAAAGGTTAGAAGCATCATTTTTTTTATAAAGTTTAATAATTTTTTTTAATTTCAGTTAAAAAGATTAATTATTTTGGATTTAAACTAAAACAACTAATAAAATTTTAGACTTATAGTGAACAAAGTTATGAAATTTTAAAAGTAAATTAATGTTTATAATTTTTTGTATAAAAATGATTATCTTTGTCAAAGGAACAAATCAACAATTTATTGTTTAATTTTTGCATGCAGGCCTAAGATGGAATCAAATGGATTGAACCCATAGAGATTATTATGAATTATGAAATAAAATTGTGTGGCCATGAGGACTGATTTACAAATACGAAAGAAAAACCTAGTGCTGATGGGGATGTTTAAAAGGAGCAGGCAACGACTGATTTTCACTTTTTTTCGTATTTTAGAAGCAGTCAACAATTGAAATTTTTGGGATTAAATCGGTATAGAAGATTGTAGCTTTGAACTTGTTCACTCATTAACGATTGAATACTCTCATTTGGCTTGCGTGTTCTTTGTTAACTTTTTTAGAGTAAAATGTTATTTTCGTCCCTGATGTTTTGTTGAATTTTTTATTTCAATCTAAATTTTTTTTATTATTTCAATAACTGTAATTTACCAAATGTTGTTATTTGCATCCACTCTACTAACTTCGTTAAATATGAGAGTTATTTAGTCTTTTTCGAAACCGTAATTATCCAATTAAAACAAAATAATGATAAATTAATGTTTAATTAAAACAAAAAAACATATGAAGCAACTAGTGAGACCAGACGATTCGCTTTAAAAGTTTCAATTAACTCAAAATCATGTTGTTCAATCGAGGCCTGCTGTGACATTTCAGTTGATATTAATGTTTTGTTCGAAAGTGCACCGTTGTTCGATTGATATCTATTGTTATCATATTTTGTTTGATTAAGGTCTATTGCTGTCACGTAACGTGACAATATCATATCTCAATCAAACAAAGTGTGACAATATCAGACATCAATCACATAGTAGACCTCAACCGAATAAATGTACAAGTTAGAACAAAATATAAAGATTAACTGAATCTCAAAAATATATCTCAATCAAACAATATGAGTTAGAGTTAATCGAATATTTTAAATCGAAGCGCCCGGTCTCACTAGTCGCTTCATTTTTTTAATTTTGATTGAATATTAATTGATTAATTTGTTTTAATTGGATAATTAGAGTTTTGAAAAATACTAAAATACCCTCATATTTAATGAAAATCTTAACGGAGTTAGTGGAGTGAATGAAAATGATAACATTTGATAGACTACAGTTATTGAAATGACAAAAAAAATTGGATTAAAATGGCAAATCCAACAAAACGTAAACGACAAAAATAACATTTTACTCTTTTTAATATGTTTACTAGTTAGAAACTCATATTTAACATGGCTAAATTTAAATATTAAATTAATAGTTAAGAACTAATATTTAGAAATTATATTATAATCAACTACCTTAATTAATAATACCTTAATTAATAATGTAATAACAATAATTTCAATCTTTTGGTTTTAAAAAGATTTAGTTAAAAATGATTTTTAAAATTATGGTTTTTTAATTTTTTAAATGACATTTTAAAAAAAGTTATCTGTATTAAAAAATCATTTTTATTTTATTTTTAAATAAATTATATTTTTAATAAATTTGTGTTTTATAATTGAAAAAAAATATAAATAAGATATTTAGCATTTAATATAATCATTAAATGATTACCTTATTATGCAAGTGACATGTGACATAGATGATGTGAAAAGATGACATGTGACAATGATGGTGTGAAAAGATAATATGTGAAAATGATTACCTTATACGACACATACAACCCTATACGAACCCCCTCTATACAATGCGTATGGGGCTATACGACACGTATAGAAATTTTAGGGTGTTGATTTAAAATATTGGGGTGTCTATTTAACCAAGCCCATAAACAAATTCAAGTTGTTTCACACTTTTAGGGTTGTTAGAACTAGCCCCCGAGGATTGTAGGTTTGGATTCCCTTGACCTAGGTTTTAAGCCTTTTAGCACTTCAATATAGGTTTAACCGTATATTCTTAGTTTATGATTATTGGGATACTTGGGATGTGTCTATAATTTTGGGTCTTCTAGTTTATCTACTTTAGTGATGGCTTCATACGTTTAGTCATTTCGATTGGTCTTTACATTGTTAGGAGGATTCGACAGCTAAGCTATATTTCGATTTGTATATTTGATTCTCGTTGTTCTCATACGTTGCTTTCATTCACTTGTTTAATTCATCGTCTATTTATCAATAATCATAATTACTTTATATAACTTACATTAATCAAATATTGGCGACGGTTTAATATTGATAGATAACTGTGTCCACGGATTGATATCCAGTTTCTTGTTATTACTATATTGTATAACGAAGGTACACTTGTCTAACGTGTGGAGTTTACTTCTTTGTTGAAAACCTACTTTTAAAGCTTAATTGTGTAATAATTTTTTGAAGAAAAATATATATACATTTACACACATCACCTTAGTATTTCTAAAAGAACTTGCACATAAAATCAAGAATTATGTGATAACCGTCACCAAAACATATGGGTTAACCTTTGACTTTGACATTGAATAAATGTGAAATTTAACTTGAAAGTTGACATAATATTGACTTGAACTATGATTAGTTACATTAGACGTGTGTAGACACGTTAAGTACTGGAATTATGTATTATGGGCCTAATATGAACCTAGGATTGATGATAATGGGACGTTCACCAGATTGGATTTAGCACAAGAATTATGTGCATTGGACTAGATTAAGGATTGACAAAACGTAAAAATATAAATTTACGTTAAAACGTAATAGAAAGTGATCATCAGTAGACTTTGCCTAAAGAATACTAAATAGACTTAATTTTGGTTTAAATTAAAATAAAATAATTTATATAGCGTATAATAGTCCATTTGAATCGTAAAAACGTGAAGAATTTAAAAACATGAAAATCGGACGACACATGGATTGGGAGGAGACATAATTGAACAGGTCTGGCTAAGGTCCCGGGGCCCTTGCCCCTTGCCCATTCTCGATCAAGTGCCCCTAGAGGTGGGGGGTTCTCTATTGTTTGTTTTTTGGTTGTTGCAAACTTTTCCTTTAAGTTTGCTCTCAATTTGAAACCGTAGCCACCATAATACAATTTTCTTATTCTTCATCACTTCATCGTAATACTCTAGTGAGTTTGAGTAAAAAGTGTCACCCCTCGGGTTTTAAACATGGGGTAGTGGTACCATTTTCACGTTCATGCATGAAGTAGTATTTATAGATTTCAATTAAATCAATTGGAAGGTGTGTGTTTCAAAGCAATAAACAGTGAGTGTTTAACAAGTAAATTGTGTGTTTGATGTGTGTGGATTAGGGCCTGAACTAACATTTGGTATCAGAGCGCTCAGGTTAAAGAGGTCGTTTTGAGAGTCGTTTCCAAGTCCGAGGGTGCAACCCATTGGTTGCGGGGTTGAGAAGAAAGAGGTCATTGTTGAAGATTGTTTGGTGCACGAAGAGAAGACCAAAAGAAGTGATTGGGTCTGTATGATCTAGATCTCAATCTATGTGATTGAAGCAAAACTAGGCAGAAAAAAAGAGACGACATCAATGAAATCGCAAAGAAATTGAATTTCATTTATTCACAAAAAGAGTACAGAAACCTTATATAAAACTATAATTAACAACCTAACAAATTATGATTAACAACTAACCAATGTCTAACTAATTGATGACGTAATCAAAACTATATGTTAAAATATTCACACGTGAAGTATACATGAGTGCTATATAACAACAACCCCCCTCAAGTTGGAGGTTTGGCCAACCCCAACTTGCTAAGAAAAAACTGATATTGAGAAACCGGGAGACTCTTCGTAAAAATGTCCGCAAGCTGGGATGTAGAAGAAGTATGAAGTAAAATGATTAAACCTTCTTGAACCTTTTTGCGAACAAAATGACAGTCAAGATCAATATGCTTCATACGCGCATGAAAGACCGGATTTTTAGCAATATGAATAGCAGCCTGTGACAACCGGTAATTTCAGGTCAATACCCGACCTTGACTTGGTTATAATTACCCCTATAATACTTGATTTTCAATTGAATTCCAATTATTGAAGCCGTTTTATGCATTGCAAAATTTCACGCATTACATTTCATGCATCGGTGATTCGGCGTAATTACCATTTTTACACGCGATACAACCGACACACATGAACATTGGTCATAATTTATATACATGTACTAATAAATTCATTTAGATGCTTCAAAGTATTTTAGATTCTATTGTTTCAAAGTATTTTAGATTCCAAACCAAATGCGTTGGAAAAGTTTGAATTTATAAATAAACCTAATCGCATAAATTGATGATTACTCGGAACGAATCATTTTAACGCGAATGCTAGATACATGATGCTTCATTAATATATCATCAATATTGAAATATTTGTTATTATATAAATTCTTATAATATTTTAAGGTATTCAAAAAGTAAAGAAAAAAAATAAATAAATAAAAATATAGGAATATGTAAAAATACCTATGGTGCAACAAATACCACCTAAATACCCAATACTACACAAAATATGAAAACCAAAACCCCCCTTTCCCATGCATGTGGTCATCCAAGCCACCACCACATTACTCTTCCACCTCATTCCCAATAAAGCTCACAAAACTTACAAAAATTGACAAAACACAACTTGCCATATTCATGAAGCCTTTCTTTTGATGTGTTAAAGCAACATGTCTACCTTACCACTCTTGGAACACCATTCCCCGTCCTTTGACTGTGAATAAGAGCCCATGCTCCAAGAACTTTACACTTAAAGATGATTGAGTGTTATAAAAGACATACACCCTTCACTTCAACTACACCAACACATCACACTCATCTTCTCTCTTTCCCCCTCTCTAAAATTCGGCCAAGACACTCCTACCACCACTCCATTTAATTTTCAATTTATTTCCTTCAAATCTTGGGTGATTCAAGTGCCTTTGGTTGAAGATCAAGTGATTTTTGAAGCTTTCAAGCATCTTACAACATCTTCCCCACCTATTTCTTGTTTGGTTCTTAGTTCAAAGGATCAAGTCTTCTTTTCCTTGCATTTCAAGACTACCATCTCTTTCTCCTTGCTTGTTTAAGGTTAGCACTTGTTTCTAATCTTCTATACACCATCATTATGTGTTCATATTCACTAACTCATCCAAAAGTGCTCTAGCAAAGTTTAAAAAGTAACAAAACATGTAAGACATCTTCTGGCAGATTCATGTCCTATGTTTTCGACACCATAACTCGACCTAAACATGATCAAATGAAAAGTTTCTTGAGCCTAACATTAACCTTAGGATGTCTAGTTTATAACCCATCCAACCTTGAAACTTTTAGATGACTATAATCTATCCAAAACGTGCAAACATGATTAAGGTGTTGAACCTGAATTTTTGGCAGAATAGATAGGGCTGAAAGATTGAGGCATAAGTTATGCTTAAAGTAACCAAATGGAGATTTTCCTTCTGTGGTAACTTAGCTTAAAGTGTTATATTTAAAAGTACTATAGGCTCTATTTTTGAATGTAAGGTTTGACCCCTCAAAAAGGTGAAATCCCTAGACATGTACAGAAAAATGCTGCACTGACATCTGTTGATTCATGACCCATTTCGAGGGACTTAAACCTAGCTACATGTTGCAAGCTATACCTTTTTGGAATCCTAAGACATAGATCTAAATATGGTAAAAATATCAGATTTTATAAAAATTCTTTGTACAATGAAAAGAGGATGTCAACCAGACCTAAAAATCCTATTGTTTCTGTCCAATGTCCATATTTATATAAAGTACACTTTTGGAGGTATTTGATGAAAAGAAACTCATACACATGAAAAGTATAATGCTATTATACTTAATATAAAATCCATCCAATACATTATATGTTTTTATGAAGATAACTATGAAGACAAGAATCTAAATAAAACATTAACGGCTCAACGTGTGTAACTAGTCAAGTGACATTTTCAAAACTAACTTTGTGGATGAGTTATGCATGACCATCTAGGGTTAGTAATCATGACCTCATGAATATATTGTGATTTTTTTAGGAGATTCCTAGACCAATCATACGTATAGACTATTGCAAGAATTCACGCGTGCATTACAGGTGAGTTTCACAGCCCCATTTTACTTATTTTCCTTTTGGGGGAGATTACATGCAAATTACTATTTTCCAGGACACATTTACTTGTTAATGATTTCACATGTTATATAAGTTGTTTACTTACCGTATAAAGTCCCCTGTTATCGGACCGTTAGTTTATTCCCAAAGCGAGGTAATCATGGATAGTACTATTGGGTTTGACTACCCCCACCCGGATTAATTACCCTAATCTTGACTGGAGGTCTAAACGGGTGCATATTAGTTTGTTTACACTTATGCTTACGGTAGGCATGGGTAGGGGCAATCTGTTACAGTTACAGTCTAGCTTTGGTTGCGGTGCTTATATAATATTATAGTATTGTATGATCAACAATCAAATCATGGAAAGACTTGTGATCCATTACACTGTTTACTATTACTTTAAAACATGTGAACTCACCAACTTTATGTTGACATATTTTCATGCATGTTTTTCTCAGGTATTTAACATTTGCATCAAGTTAAGCTAGCTTGGTCCACATCGCATTTAGGGTCATTCATGTTCTTTGGGACATTTATTGTTGTACTTGTTATGTTTTGAAAACAATTACATTAGCTCTACTACTTTTGCAATTCAACTCTAAAAACAATTATGTATTTTTAAACTTATTTGCATCGTATGTTTACAACCATGTAGTTGTCGATCAATGACTATGGTCTCCATGACGTTCACGCCCCATGGGAAACCGCTGTGGTTAGGGTTGTGACACATCCTGACTATCACATTTAAGAGGAACGGGTGTCACACAAGGAACATGCAATTCAGAAAATAACTGAGTCAACCATGCAAGCTCAGCGGTAACACAACGCATGGATCGGTATTCAGCTACAACGGAACTAAGGGAAACCATTGGTTGTTTCTTAGACTTCCAAGAAATAGGACACCCACCAAGAGAAACAAAATATCCACTGACTGAATGGCGGGTATTAGGACAGGAGGCCCAATCAGAATCACAATAAGCTGCAAGATCAAAAGTAGCCTGATTGTTAAAAAATAAACCCTGACCCAATGTACCCTTAACATAACCAAGAGTATGAAAAGCCGCATCCCAATATGGTGTGCGTGGATCTTGCATAAACTGGCCGAGAAACTGAACTGAGAAAGCCAAATCGGGTCGAGTATGAGTGAGATAGTTAAGCTTCCCCACTAGTCGGTGATATCGTAAAGGATCGGAAAGAGGAGTACCTTCATTAGCTCGTAATTGTAAATGCATAGGAAGAGGACAAAGAACAGGAGATTGATCTGTGAGATCAAACTCTGCCAAAAGATCATAAGCAAATTTTCATTGAATCATTATAACACTATAAGACTTGCAAAACCTTAATTCCCAGAAAATAATGAAGGAATATAATGAATGTAACATCTTGTAATTTTGGGTTAAATTAAAGTTACCCTTGTTAAGTTCTTGTATGGACTAATTATGTTATTTATGAAACTTGTGAATTTGTTATGCTTATTCTTTGTTGCCTTTAATTTTCTAATAATAATAATAATAAGATAATAGTAATCTTAATAATAATAATTAGCAATAATAATACTAATAATAATACAACTAATGGTAACAATAACAATAATGTTAACAATAATAGTAATGATAATACTAGTGATAATATTATTGATAACTATAACACTTATAACAATTTATAAAGTTGTTAAACTTAAAAATGTTTAAAAACTTGAAGTGCATAAGTCTAGGGAGTTGTTATGTCAAATTAAAAACTTAAATGAAAAGTTTACATATGAATTAACAAGGATCCAAACCGCAGGGACCATTTGTGTAATTCGGAAAACTCAACCCAAACTCCTCTTTCTCTCTCCCCGCAAATCCGGCAATTCACCGGTCATCTCCGGCCAACCTCCGGCGAGGACCCAAAACCCATTACATCTTCGAATTAATGAACTCAAACCGTTCCAAATCAATTCGCGAACGTGATTCGAAATTAATCACGCACTTTAATTACGATTAAACACTGGTTACAAATATAATCGGGTTGTATAACCGAAACCTTTAATCTTAGAGCCGTTCAATCATTTAAACCCAATAATAATCACATTAAACAGATCCTAATCGAACGTTAAACTGATACAAAGCTTTTGTCGAACTCAATTCCATCTGAAACACACTTCAACCTCTAATTGATTCTCGCATCATCGCGACATGTTCATCGACTGCGCATTCTCCTTCTCGTTTCGGAATCAGGTGAATTAACACATCATTTTGTTCGTTTAAACATGGGGAATAAAAGCCCCATGATCTCTAGCGTTAACAACAACGATTTGGCTGTCAATTTTGGTTCAAACGAATCTAGGGTTTATGGGTTTGGGGGAAGTTCATAGGGGTGTGTTCTTAAGATTTGAAAACCAAAACTAAACCAAGGCCAAGGCCCTGGTTCACTGGTTAAGACGCAGCTCCTTAAGCGTGAGGTCCCGGGTTCGAACCCCAGACACCCTCATGTTTTCTTTTTAAGGCTTTTTAGCCTTAAAGCCAATTTCAGAAAATTCTTAATAAATATAAAAAAAATTATTATAAACTTCAAATATTTTTTTAAAGGACACCAAATATTTTCTACATATTTTTTTTGGTTAAATAAATATATATATCTTGTATATAAAACAATTTAAAGAGGTTGTTTCTAATAAATTCTTAAATGGATTACATAAAAATTAACAAATTATTATTGGTCCCAAACGTTCCTTTCAATTTAAATTACTTGAATCGTAATTATTTCTTACAAATGTTTCTTTTTACATTTTTTGTATGAAATATAAATATATATTTTTTTAAGAAAATATGAATGAATTCCTATTGTTAAATGTAATTATTTGACAAGCCCCAAATTCACTTAAAACCCTAATTCTCGTTTAACCATTAAGCTTATTATAACTATACTTAAAACCTGTAAATATAAATATTCTTAGGTATTTCGTGAAGATTTACGTGGGACGTTGCTTATTATTCTTATTAGTCGTCACTCTTATTCTCATTGATCAAGTGAGTTTTCTTGCCCCTTTTTCATATTTTTACACTAACTTGGGGTGAAACATGATAGCGTATACATGATACACTTATACACATTTGAAACTTGTAAATCACGTGCAATTCAACTTATTATTTTGTCATGGTTATTTGTTTATTGTAAGTGTTTATATGAGATACATAGTTTGTTTACAATCATTAACTATTGCTAGCCTGGCGACGTCTTAGATCTTTGGGCCTGACAAGCCTATTTGGTGCTAAAGTCGATGTATTGCCGACTCCTAGGAGCCGTATGCTTGTGCACTAGGGAACCAAATACACTTAGCCAATCTTTTATACTTGTAATCAAGTCGAGGTTTGGTTGTAACGATATGTGTTCTATAACCTTACTAGCTTATGACCTATGACATGAATTGCTACTTGTAACCTTTTCATATTATGTATGAAAACCTTGGAAACTCACCAACTATTTTTAGTTGACTCTTATTTTTATCATGCTTCAGGTCAACCTCAAGTTTAAAGTGATCCTTTTGAAGCATGCAATAATCTAGGACTTGGACCTAGCTAATGAAATAAAAGGATTACATTATGTTATGTTATGTTTGAACTTATTACTTGTTTGAGACGTATGATTGTATTTCATTTCAAGACTTATGATAATAATATTTACATTTTAATATAGCGTTATGTGGCTGTGAACAATCTTAACCCTCACACCTCGATGTTTCCGCCGTCAAGGTTGGGGTGTGACAATGAAGAAATCCTAAATCCTTAATCTTGAATGTAGAATGCAGAAAATATTTTAATAAAGAAATTTCAATTACATCATTCCCTGTAAGTAGAATATCATAAACATAAACGGCAATATGAACGACCGAATCACCCATGGATTTAGAGAACAGAGAATAATTGTTTGGGGAACGAACATAGCCTCGTGATTTAAGAGTAGATGAAAGCTTGCCATACACTGGCGAGAAGCCTGCTTTAGGCTGTATAAAGACTTTTTAAGGTGCAAAACCTGTGAAGAAGGCAAGGACAACCCTGGTGGAGGAGACATGTAAATCTCCTCATCAAGATCCCCATGCAAAAATGCATTATTCACGTCGAGTTGATGGAGAGGCCATTGTAGTTCTATGGCTACTGCAATAAGACTACGAATAGTATTCATCTTTATAACAGAAGAAAAAGTCTCATTATAATCTATCCCTGGTTGTTGAGTATCACCACAAACAACTAAACGAGCTTTGCACCTTTCCAGACTACCATCAACATGATACTTGACCTTATAGACCCATTTACATTTGATAGCCTTTTTACCAGGAGGCATTGGAACAATGTCCCAAGTATAATTAGCTTCAAGAGCAGCAAATTCTTTATCCATGGCTTCCTGCCAAATGGGTTGTGTTGCAGCCTCCTTATAACAAGTAGGTTCACCAATGCTTTGTAAATGGATAAAAAGACTTAATTAGTAGGCGACAAATCATCAACTGAGCATGTCATAGAAGCCAAACAAGCATGTAAAAGATGATGCTGACAATTAGATGGATCAGAAGAAGTGGAAACTGAATTACACACATAATCCTGAAGGTAAGCTGATGGAATAGTAGGACGGGTAGATTTATGTAATGCAGGTTGGAAGATGAAGAAAAAGTACGAGGAGGAGGAGGAGGTGGTGGTGGTGGAGGAGGAGGGGGGATATAGAAGATGGAGAAGAATTTGGTGGAAAAGAAGATGGAAAAGAGTGAACAGTAGAAGAATGGTTATCATCATGAAAGAAAGTGTGAATTTCATCAAGTGTGGGAAAGAGAACTGAGGAATTAGTATGATGAAGAGATGGGAAAATGTGTTCATAGAAAGTCACATCTCTTGAAATAAAAATGGCTTGAGTACGAAGGTCAAACAATTTATACCCTTTCTTGCCATAGGGGTATCCAATAAAAATGCAAGGTGAAGCTCTAGGCTGAAATTTGTCCCATCTATTTTTAAGAGTGGAAGAATAACACAAGCATCCAAAAGTTCTTAAATGATCATAGACAGGGGATTTGCCAAAAAGGAGCTCATAGGGTGATTTTTTGTCAAGAACAACAGTAGGAAACAAATTAATAAGGTGAGTGGTAGTGAGAACACAATCACCCCAAAATTTTAAAGGAAGCTGAGATTGAAATAACAAAGCTCTAGAGGTTTCTAAAAGATGTTTATGCTTTCGTTCCATAATGCCATTCTGTTGTGGTTTCCCAACACAAGAAGTTTGATGAACAATTCCTTTGGCAAGAAAAAAATATGTTATAGTTTTTCCAGATCCTAACTCATAAGCATTATCAGGTCTTATGGTTTTTATGGTGATACCGAATTAAGTTTCTACCATTGTAATAAAACCTTGGATGACTATAGTCATCTACAATGGTAAGAAAATATCGATAACCATCATAAGTTGCAGTGTTATAAGGTCCCCATATATCGATATGAATAAGATCAAAAGCTTTTGTAGATTTGCTTAGACTTTTAGTAAAAGGAAGACAATGTTGTATAGCCTTTGGACAAACACTACAATGATCAAGATTATCATCATGTATATCAAAAAATATGCTCAACTGATTGAGTTTATACAAAGGCAAATGACCAACTCTATTATGCCATGCTTTTATACTAATTGCAACATTACAATCAGACTTTGAAAATGAAAAAGAACCGGTAGAGGAAAGACTACTAGGATGAAGAATGTATAACCCATTGAGTAGATTACCAAGAACCATTGGCCTCTTCAGTGAAGGGCTCTGCAAAATGCATGAATAATCAGAAAATTGAATTACTCCTTTTGTGTCTTTGCATAAACGGGGAACAGATAAAAGGTTATGTTTGAATTGAGGAACATAAAGAACATTCGAGAGTGCAAAATCAGGAGTAAAATCAATTATACAACTTTTGCGTACCGTAAGAATTTGTCCATTAGGAAGTATGATATAGATTGGTTTAGGAAGATTTTAGGTTTGGGAAAAAATATTTTCATCATAACACATGTGATCACTAGCACCCGCATCAATGATCCACTTTGTGTTTGCTTTGAGTGTATGACAAGCTATCATACCTGCAAAATTTGCATAGTTGATAGGTTTGGTATATGGAGGCCCACTTGTTTTGTCATTTTCCAGGGAAGCTTTTTGTAAAAGTTGCAACAATGCTTGATATTGTTCAGTGGTTAAAGCAGTGTTCCCTATTGAGTCTTGTGACAAATTTGACTTGTCAAATTCACTTTCACCAGAATGAATAGAAGCAGCAAATCGTTAGATTCTGTAAACTTGAAATCTTTTGGAAAACCTACAAGTCTATAGCACTTGTTTGCTAGATGACCACTTTTCTTACAATGAGTACATACAATGACCTTTTTAGAATCAGTCTTTCCATTTTGATTCGTTGGATAATGTGAATTAACATGCATTGAAGCCGATTCAGAGATTAGAACTAGCATGAATTTCTCGTTGTCATTCATCTTGAATCAATAAAACATATGCTTGATTAATTGATGGAAGAGGTTGCATCATTAGGATATTACCTTGAATAACATCATATGTCAGATTGAGACCCATAAGGAACTGAACTAGGCTTTGATCTTCTTCTCTTTTCACCAAAGTGGTAGAAGCACCACATGTGCATGGAGGAAAAGTATTCACAGTGTGTAATTCGTCCCAATTTCGTTTAACTTTTGTGAAATAAGTGGCTATATCATCATTTCCTTGAGTAATTTCACAAAGATTCTTCTGTAATTGATATAACTTTGCACTATTTGGTTGACCATATCGATCATTCAGATCTGTCCATAATTGTCTAGCAGTGTCTGCATAAAAAAAGCTTTCACTTATATCTCTAGACAAAGTGTTCAGTATCCAAGAGATAACCATATTGTTGCATCGTTTCTAAGATCTAAATGAGCAGAAATCTCTAGCGCACTAGTTTTTCCATCAACAAAACTCAATTTGTTCTTTGCAGATAGAGCGATAGTCATAGCTTATTTCCAAGCACCAAATACAGTGCCATCAAAAGATTTAGAAACAAGTATCAAACCTGGATGATCAGAAGGATGCAAAAACAACGGATTTGATGAATCCATGGAAGAAGAAGAAGACGCGGAGGAATTTGTTGCATCTACCATGATTGATGATTGATAGATGAACAAAGAATTTGAAATCAAAGTAAAATGATTGTTTGAAGGATCAATTTGCGATTAGTAATTCAAACGATTGAGCAATTGATGGTTTGCTCTGATACCATGAAATCGCAAAGAAAATGAATTTCCTTCATTCACAAAAAGAGTATAGAACCCTATATATAAAACTATAATTAACAACCTAACAAACTATGATTAACAACTAACCAATTGTCTAACTAAATGATGACGTAATCAAAACTATATGTACAATATTCACACGTGAAGTATACATGAGTGCTATATAACAACAAAGATAGAAAATGGTGTTGGATGAACCAAGAAGTGTGATTGATCTATGTGGTCTAGGGTACAACTTTATGTGGTGTTTCGAGTGCTTTGATGATGATGTTTTGCGTGAACTGAACACCATTTTGAGTGAGACAGACGAGAATAAGAGGAGACGATCTGTGTGATCATAGAAAAGTTCTATGTGAGTCGAGAAAAAATGTGTTCTATGTGAACGAGGTCAAGGGCGATATGTGTGATCGAGATAAAAAGAGGAGTTGTGTAGTGTTCTGTGTGAGCCAAAGAGAGACCAAGAGAAGAGGTTCTGGGTGAACCGGTTCTGTGTGAACGAGAAGAGGAGTTTTCTATATGATGAAAAAATATACCAATATACACCATGATCAATGTGTTAGTTGAGTAATCTGAACTTCTAACTACTAAGATTAACCTCGTTTTATTTACTCAAGAAAAATTTGACCTTTTTTATTCGTTCGCCAGATCTTGTAACATAGATTGTTGAACATCTATCAC
Organism: Flaveria trinervia; assembly: GCA_025506515.1. NCBI lineage: Eukaryota > Viridiplantae > Streptophyta > Magnoliopsida > Asterales > Asteraceae > Flaveria > Flaveria trinervia. The sequence continues at coordinate 4,835,067 of CM046456.1, read as the reverse complement.
AGGTGAGGACTGGGATGCGACTAAATTCCAGGCGAAGCAAGATGCGATTGGACTTTAGTCGAAGTACGGATGTGATTCACTTTCAAATGCAACTAAAGACCGGGATCACACAGAGATGATGGCACAAACTAGTGCGCCTCTTTTTATAAATAAGGACTTTAAGATAATGCGATATAACGGACTTGATCCTACCATGTATTTATGCTACTACCCTACCTTGTTACACGCGCAAATCGTGATTAACTCAAATACTAAACAATAGAAGAAAAACTTATAAAAAAAATAACTATCTTAATCTAACTAGGTCTTGACTCGAAGATTTAGGATTATCAACAAACTCCACCTGCAAGATGTGGTTTAAACATCTTCAGGTCGTAGATTATGTCCGTGAGCCACATCTCACTCGAGCCCAACTGCAGCTCATCCCTTTCCAAGTTGCGGCTCACAACGCAACCACAGATCATAATGAATCTTTGGCTTAACTCTGGTTTTGACTCTCAAGTGTTGAATCACAGTGTAGATGTGTTGTAAAACCGATTGAAAATACGAACACGGAATATCAACAATACAAAGATGAGACAAGAAAGATTAAAGCTGTGAACAAGAACTTTCAATGACTATTACGAATTGAATGATTTCGGATGCTTCACCGAACTCTCCTGTATTATAGTGTGTAACTAACTATAACTAACACTCAACAAATATTGAGAATTTACACTAAACATCCTACACTATATCTTCCGAATGGAAGTAACCATTCGGAAGATTTCCTACTAAACATATGTATACTTCGGAAGAAATCCAAAGTACACAATAACATCCTTCCGAAGCAAACATAACCTTCGGAAGATATCAACTTAGCTTCGGAAGATATCAACTTAGCTTTGGAAGACTATGTTAAGCTTCGGAAGAAACTTAACCTTCGGAAGTTCATTTGTTTTAGCTTTTAATATTTCACAATATTAAGTGTTGAATCACAGTATAGATGAGTGTCTTCTTAGAATAATACATTCGGGAGAGTATCCCTCGAGAACCAATTACATTTTGAGAACTAGAAAACTCCTCAAATTTGCTCCTTGTTATGTATTATCAACGTGTGAAAGAACCAAAAGACTGTTACACTCAAGGCGGATCATGTTTCTTTGTGAAAGATATGATCAGTGGTGCACATTTCAACCCAAAATGAAATAGTACTGATTACATAATGCAGCTGAACAGCATTGATGACAAACACAAAAGGAATCCACTAGTAAATAAAATCCTGATGCAAGAAGCAATATATCAGGTTTCAGACCAATGATCGATCGTGGCTAAGTTTGACGAAAATGGGGTCAGACCATGTGTTGCATTGATCATAGACCACAGGTCTTCATGGTCCCACAAAATCGGACCAACAGATTATCCCATATAACATGTGATCATTACATTTGTAGTTTTCTTCAGATGAATTTTAACTACCAATTCCTGAATTACAAATCCTATATCAAGAATCAAGCAAAATGTAATAATTCAATGAATTTAAGTACTTCCACTTGTAGAAGATCGCGGTGTTTCGCCAGAAACAATGGTTTCAAAAGCTCCCACCAGAGCTTTAACCTTGCTCTTTCTGGTTTGAATGAGTTTGCTAGCAGCCTCTTCGATGACGTTGTTAATCAAAACAGCAGCCTTTTTTTCTTCTGTTTCTTGGTGCTTAAGGTCAACGCTGATCGATACACTTTCAGGTATGCATACCATGCCATCAGATGACAATCTTCTTAAACTAATAGTCTCACCATTTTCAGTTTCAATCTCTAACTCTTTTCCTTTCACAAATTGCAGTTCTATAAGGCTGTTGTTGACAGATTCAGGACTGAGAATCGTTCCTCTTCTGAATGTTAGATCGTCTAGAGAACAATTGTTAGTTTCCACCACATGTGTTGTCACTTCTGTGTCATCAACTTCTGAATCTGAAATGTTGTTATTTTGTTGATCATCTTTTGCAAGGGTATCATCTTCCACTGATGATGAAGATTCCACCACCTCATTTTGATCATCTTTCACCTCAAAGCTTGAAGATTGATCATCTTTTGCAAGGTTATCATCTTCCACTGATGGTGGTGAAGATTCCACCACCTCATTTTGATCATCTTTCACCTCAGAGATCAAAGATTGATCATCTTTTGCAAGGGTATCATCTTCCATTGATGGTGGTGAAGATTCTTCCACCACCTCATTTTGATCATCTTTCATGTCTTTCACCTCAGATCTCGAAGATTGGCCGTCTTTTTCAAGGATAACATCTTCCATTGATGGTGGTGAAGATTCTTCCACCGCCTCATTTTGATCATCTTTCATGTCTTTCACCTCAAAGCTCGAAGATTGACCGTCCTTTTCAAGGGTAACATCTTCCATTGATGGTGGTGAAGCTTCCACCACCTCGTTTTGATCATCTTTCATGTCTTTCACCTCAAAGCTCGAAGATTGACCGTCCTTTTCAAGGGTAACATCTTCCATTGATGGTGGTGAAGCTTCCACCACCTCGTTTTGATCATCTTTCATGTCTTTCATCTCTGAGCTCAAAGGAGAACATCAGGCGACTTTTGATTTTGACATTGACTTTTTGTAATTTCAACGTCATTGTTGGTTTCATTGACATTAGTTTCTTCATGCACAAATTCTTCAACGGGTTTCACAGGCTTTAACTTTCTTGACCCTTTAGCCTCCGGTTTGGGGAGACTTTTATTTGTTTTCAAAGGTGATACCTTTGCATTTCTTTTTGTGGTGGAAACAGTAGTTTTTACAGAAGTAGATTTCTTGTTCACTAAAGGGAGTTTTGAATCTTTTCTTGATTCATTCTTATTGGCTCCAGAACCTCGACCCGTTGACCCGTTAGAAACTGATGCAATATCTGTATTCTGATGAATTATGACTTCACTAAGTCTTCTTTTAGGAAATCTTGAAGACTGAAGTGACATATCTTTATCAGGTACAACAACGTCACTGAGTCTTCTTCTAGGAGTCCTTAAAGACGTCTGATTGTATGTTTTCACATGTGAATTCACAGACTTCAGCTTAAAATCTCGTTTCTTCGGTTCAATCACAACGTCTTTCTTCAAAGTTTGATCCCTTACAACATTATTGTTCTTGATATTGCGCGTTGTAGTCTTGGGAATGACTGAAGATGATTTGTTGATTTTGGGTACTGAATTTGGTGCATCTGTGTGTGTTTTATCTGCAGGGGATTTGGTTACCCTTTGGGTATTGGGTTTATAGGCTTTGTTTCTGTGGTTTGTTTAGTACTTGCACATTTGCAGTGATCATGGCATGAACCTGTTGGACCTGTGAGATACCGGCTAGGAACCTTGGGTCCGGTGGCTCCATTTTGAAGGTCCTCGGTGAGCCTTTTCGCGTTCGGTTCATGTGAGACGGTCGCATTGATATCAATGTGAAGCAAAGTTCCTACAGAGACATCACAAATGCATTGTGAAAAAAGCTAAAAACTTTAATGTAGTTTTCCAATATCAAATGTGGGGCTTTAATCAAGAAATGAACAAATGCAGGATTCGATTCTTTTGAGTACCATAATACGAAAATCGCTAACGAAATAAACGATAATAATCCAAGAAAAGCACATATTAGCCAAAGGAAAGATGGTCCTGTTTGACATTCAGAAGTCAAAATTGGAATCTGCTCAAGAACAGAGATGTTCTTGACTCAAGTAACCGGAAAATTGTTATCTAAATCATTGGAATATCGTTTCTTTAAATCATCTTAGAAGCTCTTGAATAGGGTTTATTACATGAAACAAAGTTATACAATGAACTACCATTATCAATCAATGAAATGATGAACTATAACAATGATGAAATGAATACCTTTTGTCTTTGAATCTTGAAAATCTTCCTACGCTTTTGTTTAAAGAAAGTTGCAGAAGATGACTTTTGCAACAATGGGAGAGTTGTGGGAAATTTAGAATTTTGGGAGAATTTTTGTGGTCATGTGATGGTGAATGATGATGGCTGAATAAAACAGAGGAAATGTATTGATTTGGTTTCTAGAACACTAGATTAATGTCTATGTTTAGAAATGGTTCGACTTTTATAGAAAACATATATGTTTGCCTAATCATTTAAGAAAATAATAAGGTCTTGAATAGAACTGACAATTATGATCGAATAATGAAAACCGTATGGGTTAGTGTTTGGAGTAAACGATTCGAGTCATAAACGGGTTGATACTTAACAACACAGTTAAAAACAAGTCGAAAAGGGTTAACCTCACTTAACTCGTTTAGATATAACTTATGGTGTTAAATAGCCAAACAGGTTAATACGACATATTTTATGACCCGTTATTGAAATGATATGGTTATACAGAATTATGATTAGTTATATATAGATTATAATTTATGAATAATTGTTATTTTATCATGTTAGTAGTGTCTTATTATATATAACTGTTTTAGTGGAGCGTGTCAATAACATGTTAAACGAGCCGTGTTATGTCACGAAAACTAAAAAAACACTCTTATTTCCAATTTAATGCATCATCCAAACGCAAAATCTAGACAATATAATGAAGAACCAAAGAAAAACAAAATCAAATCTACAATGATAAATTAAATTTTACAAAACAAAACCGATACACAAATCTAAACAGATTCAAAAAACCAAACTATAAAGATGAAAACCCTAGAAAAGATTCTCATAAACATGAAGAACAAGATCGATGAACAAAAGTACATTCAGAAAAAAATGAGAATAAAATAAAAAAGCATGTCTTATGTGTGGTTGATCATTAAAACTGAAAACAACTACTTCATCATCATGATAACTAGATGAAGATGACCATATACACACAGTCACACACTATCTTTCCATTTTTATTAACAATCTAGGGCAGCAGCCCACTCGATACAAGCCCATTAGAGTATGTCCACCAGCTTTAAATCTTGTTATCATAAGCCCAATTCACACCACCTACTGTACAAGCTTAGTCCAATAACATTCCATGATTCTCAACACATATGCAGCCCAATACATATGAACAGAAAAAAAAAATAAAAAAAAACAACAGTTAGATGACTTCTATGTAAAATCATATTTTATCATTGAATTGAATGATTATAGATAGACATTTTTCAACAATGTTATTGAATTGGTTAGCTATAATCATGTTAAACATGTCATATATGTAACCAATTTATTAAATATGTTTATGTTAGTGTATAAGAAAATGACAAGTTTAGTTATACATATGTTGTGTTCAAGTTTAATGATCATGTTAAATGGGTTGAGTCGACCTTTTCAACACAACACCACAGCTTTTGGCAGCTTTAGTTTTGAGTTGTCAAATCTAAAGTGTTTAAAAAATATAGCATGTTTCATTTGACATGTTTAGCTCATTTGACTAATTGGATAGTGGTGGTTAACTTTAATCTATTTGATTAAACACAACCATTCATGTTAACTATACACGTCAATCAACCAACCCAATTAACATGTTTACAACTTAATTATAACCTAGTAATATGTTTAGAAAATAGGTTGAGCGAGTTGTGTTTAGGTTACACGCTTTTAAGTTTGTTTGCGGTAAGGTTGATGCATTTGACTTGTTTAGATAAATGAGTTATACTAATTTTATTTAACTGCATGATTTTAAATATATCCTAATTATAGTGATTTTTTCTCATAAATCGAAGATGATTTACACCACTAATTTCCAACATCTTATCTTCAACACAGAAATATCACAAGAATTGCATAATCAAACACTTCCATATTTGATGTATAATCTTGAGTTATGTGACGTGTGTGAGGAATAATGTTATTTGTTAAATTATATATAAGTATATGTTAGGCCATGTGTTATGAGACGTGAGTGAGAGCATGAGCTACAACTTAACCCGTCACAAGAGAAACACCTTCGTGAGGCTTTTCGTGACAAGGGGAAGAAATTTTAATTTTTAATTTTCATTTCTTAATCACAACACTGCACCTCAACATATCTTTTTTTTTTTAATTTAGTCTCACGTTCAAACAAATACACATCATATCATTAAACAAAGTTAGTGGTGAGCTTTGTGAAATGAAAAGCTTTGGGCGTCCAAAACAACTGTTGAAACTGAAAATATTTGTGGATTTAGAAGTTAAAACCCTAACATTCTTCTCTTGTTCTTCATTTTGATTGTTCAAAGGAAAGAGAAGAACAATTGATGATTTTCTAACTTCAAAATGAGCTTAAAACTTAGGAGGTGAGAATCGTTTAGTTACTCTAAGTTTTGATGTTTAATGTATATCATGTGTGAAGATAAGTGTTGATTGCAAAACCCTAGCCATTTATACATGTTTCAATGTATAAATTTTGGTTTGTGTTCAATCTATAAACATGAAATTGAAGAAATTGATGTCGATTAAGCTTCATAAACATGTTAAAATACATATAAACATCCTTATTGTGAGATTCAAATACTAAAACATCAATTTTCGTCAACAGTTCATATGCCTAAACCCTAAAGCACAATCATATATTGCACAAAGGTAAAACTTGAGACAAATAACAAATAATAATCACTTTATATGCATACATGCTTGCACTTATTCATGTTTCTTCACATTATAAAACCATAGGTGTTGATAAAATAACATTTATGGACAAGATAAAATCTCTAAGTTTACATTACATATCTAAAGTCCCTTTGACCTTGTTGAAATTTTAAGCAATGTATCCGACACCTCTTTCATATCCGGTCGATACTTAGGTGCATCATTTGTGCACCTCACTCCCAACCGCAACAACTCACGCATTTCTGACGCACCTTCGGTTAGGCCAGACACGAAAAGTGACACAGGGATAATGGACCGCCACCCCGTCACCCTTCTAGACCACTCTACCAAATACTCTTCTCCTCCATCCACCGCCCGCCTCCCGGTGGCGAGCTCCATCACCAGTACACCATAGCTATACACATCACCTTTTGTGGTGGCTTTACATGTTTGCCCATACTCTGGTGCCACATACCCAATCGTCCCCGCCACCATCGTGCTGACGTGGCTCCCACCCCCATCAACAACCCGTGCCAACCCGAAATCGGTGACACGCGCCGTCCCTTTTTTGTCTAGTAACACGTTGCTAGCTTTCACGTCTCGGTGCACAATTGGAGGGTGACACTCGTGGTGTAAGAAAACCAACGCCTGAGCTACGTCAATGGCGACTTGAATCCTTCTCCTCCACGGGAACCTAACACGATCTTGAATTAGATCTTCTAAAGTACCACCCTCCATGTACTCATAGACCAAAAGCTTCTCCGATCCATCTAAGCACCACCCATAAAGAGTAACTAGGTTCGGGTGGGGCCACCCGAACCCGTTTCCCGTTAGTACTTCCATTTCAGCTTTAAACTCCTTTTCACCCTCTATCCCCTCTCTTAGCTTCTTTTTCACTGCAACCACTCTCCCATCTGGCAATACCCCGCGGTAAACCGTCCCATAACCACCCCGCCCTATGATTCTGTCGTTCGAAAAGTTCCCAGTGGCGGTTAAAATATCAGCGTGGGTGAAGGCGGTTTTGTCCAAACTGATGACCTTCACCTTATCTGATAGCCATGGCGAAGAGTCGCCATGGCTTCTAGACTTTACATCTGACAGCAACAAGTTTGGTTGATTCGCGGTCATCTTGGTTGATAGGCAGACAATGATGGTCATTATTCCACACAACATGAATGCCAGTAACAGAAAGATAAAAATGAAAAGCGCGCCGTATTTTGATTCTGTTGGACTTGGGCCACTAGTCGTAGATGAACCGTTTCGTGAGTTGTTATGAAAGAAGGCAGGCGTAACAACGGGTCACCGAGGAACGACCATATCTCAAAAGTGGCTAGTTGTCCTGTGTCCGGAATGTAGCCTGAGATATACGGGTTGTAGGAGACGTTGAAGCTGCTCAAATCCGTTAAATTGTTCAAGTTGGTTGGAAAGGCACCGGAGAAATTGTTGTATGATAAATCAAGTATCCTCAAACACTTGAGGTTCCCAAGCTGCATCGGAACTCGACCTGCGAATTTGTTATGGGAAACATTCAACACAACGAGAGCCATTTCTCCGATTTCATCAGGAAGTGCACCGGATAACTCGTTTCCCCCCAAGTGCAGCATGCTGTAGTCATCCATATTCCCAATACCACGCGGTATCTCCCCCGATAGGTTGTTCTCACTAAGCTGAATGTATCCTGATATGTTCTGCACGCGTATGTTGGATTCGGGAAGGCAAACTGGGAAAATCCCATATCCTTTAAGTAAACTATCCCATAAACTCTTGCATTTCTTCATGTTAAGAAGCGTATACACGAATGTAAACGGTTGATAATCCGCTGGAATCCATCTTCTCAACGTCGAACACCCTCCAGAGTCTGCAATCTGATCATCGTCTTTGTTTAACAGAAAAGCCTGTGTCGCATTCTTCCCTATGTATGTCAACTCATGAGGTATTGCACCAGAAAGCTGATTGTTTTGAAGATTTAGCCACAACAAACTGCTGCAATTCCCCAACTCCGGTGGTATTTCACCCGTTATCGAATTGTTCCCGATCATTAACCATAAGAGATTCTTCAACTGTCCTAAACTTGGCGGGATTGACCCGCTTAGTTGGTTGTTAGATAGATCAAGAGCTTGCAGCCCTTGCATATTACCATATTCCGAAGGTATGCTACCCGAGAATCGATTGTTTGCAAGAAACAAGAACTTCAAACTTACCATATGTGAGACTTCCACAGGCAACAAGCCTGATAAGTTGTTGTAACTCAAGTCTAGTGTCGAAACATTCTGCAACCGGAGTATACCTGATGACAGTAACCCCCCGGTGTACTCATTCGAGTGCAGAAGCAGAGTTTTAACCTGCGTGAGCCGCCCGAAAATCTCGGGTATATCGCCACCCATACGGTTCCAGCTAACATCGAAAAACTTCAAGTTCTTCAACTCGAGTAACGACTCGGGGATCTTGTTGGCAAGACTGTTGTTACCCAAGGAAAGCTTTTGAAGAGCTGTAACTGACCCGATTTCTCCGGGTATCTCGCCGGAGAAGTGGTTTCCCCACAGGTTCAAGGTGGTTAAGCTCTTGCAGTTGGAAATCTCCCTCGGGATTTCTCCGGTGAGCGCGTTTTCCGACAGGTCGACCGACTGTAAGCTGCAGTTTTCGGGGAAGATCCACCCCGGGAGCGTGTCGGTTAGCCGGTTTTCAGACACTGTGAACTCCTTGAACCTGTGGAACCCAAACCACAGGCTTCCGGACAACAAGTTTGAGCTCAGGTCCATGTACTTCAGCTTCATACACCCATCAATCGACCGCCCAATCTCACCGGAAAACTTGTTTCCGGAGAGATTTGCCACCACCAAACTGCTGCAGATCATCGGAAAACTAACCGAAATCTCGCCGGAGAGTCTGTTAACAGATAAATCAAGAACTTCCAGAGCATCAAGTCGATCAAATCAAGCTCACCATCAATCAGATTATGTGAAAGATTCAACATCTTAAGGTTTTGACACTTGCCAAATCCTCCGGCAACCCGCCGGAGATGCTGTTCGCCGATAAATCAAGAAAAGCAAGCTCCGTCAAGCCGGAGAAGTTCCCGAATATCTTTCCAGCGATATTATTATTCGATAGGTTTACTCGGTGACCCGATCACCGGAGCAGGAGATTCCCGGCCAATTGCACGGTGACGGAGCTTTCGGGTCCCATTGATTATAGCCCCCTTGATTCACTCTGTTTCCCTGTTCAAGAAATGATCTAAATTCAATGAGTACCTCCTTATCGGAATCGATCAAGTCTCCAACAGCTTTTCTTCCTGAAATCACAACCCATTACGTTATAACTCCATTAAATGTTATGTAAAACACGCGTTACGCGATATAGACAAGAATTACCTGTGACTAACATGAAGAAGATGAAGAATGCAAGATTTTCTGCAGACATGCTCTGTTTTTTGCTGTTTTGCTACTTTGCATCAATTGGTTCAATTCAATGGGTTATTGTGATTAATGGTGATTGAAAGTGAATCATTAGAAGTTTAATGTTTATAAATATGGAGGATTTGAAGAGAATTGTGGAATGATTCAAAGGGAATAACAGAGGGCCTGCAGGAGGAAGAAGGAATTCAAACACACTAAGTGTGTAATATTATAGTAATTTAGTTGATTTAATTTTGAATTAGATTAAAAAAAAGACTATTAAGTTAAATAAATTAATAATTTTGTCGGCTTTTTAGGGTTGTTATTCCTCTTGCTGACCTTATTTTTGTTCATATACTTGTTATTTAATTAAATTTTGTATGACAATGAAAGTTTAATGAATTTATAAATTAATAGTTTGCAAGTAGTGTGATGACTTCAGGGGTTGGTACACACGTGCAAATGCACGCGTGCGGGTTTTGTTTGTTGCAATGTTGTTTGGTTTATTTTGGACATTCCTTTAAATCTTTTGCCATTTGCCACTTTTTCATGGTTATCTTTCTTTATGTGTGAAATGGTAGCTGGCGCGTTTGCTCAAGCGTGAACACGCAGTAGTTTTACGTGCGTGTAAGATGAGAGATGAAGTGCGTACAAATACTGGATGTGTTTTAAAAAACTAAATGAAATGATGATCGAGTAAGTGAGATCATAATACTGCTAGAAATGATTGTGGAATGGAGAGTTCGTATGTGATGTTAAGGTGACGGTGAATAAGAGTGAAATCTCACTCTTTGTAACATCGTTACCAATGCAAGAAGTTCAATGTAATACATTGAGTCCACTAAAACTTTAGATTTTTATGGATCTTTAACTTTTATTTTTTTCTCTTAACTGTATAAACATTTTTACTAATGTTTATATTACCATATCTTCACAACGTTTTAAATTTAGTTCAGTATTCAATTTTTTCTTAATTAATAATTTTTTTTATTTTGTATTCTTTTATAATAGTATATCTAAAAGTATATTACAACATATCTAAATTTTCTAAAAGATGATAAATTATATTTTAAAAAACTATCAGAATAAAAAAGATAAGAAACAAAGATTGCATAATAATCAGAGCACATATTACTTCATGTTTAATTGCTCAAACCTGTATTTGTTTTAGTCTTCCATGTAGCTTTTTTTACTTTTATTGTTAGCTCAGCGTACAAATCTATATAAGCATTATTTTTACACCACATGTATTGTCATATCATCAAGTGTTATGATTATCATGTAGAAAATGTTTATTTTAGCTCAATCTTTTGTATTGTTTAAACAGCCAAACACACTCTAAAACCAAGCTTTTTGCAAAGTATGGGTGTTAAACGACCGGTTTAATTAGTTTGATGCTTTTATTAACCAAACACGATACATAGTTTCAAGTGTTTTAAAAAGAATTCACTAACATTAGTTTATAAGCCAAACAAACATTCAAACAATATCATAAGAAGGCTAGCAGTTAACTTTTTGTGTGTTAATTGGAAAGGGCAAAGAAGCTAGACTAAAGCTAAGTCTTATATAAAGGATAAAAAGATTGTGATTGCATCCATCAATTGACTTGTGATAAAATTAAAACAGATTGATAGGCTATATGAAAACATAAATTATAATAAAAGTTTGATGGCTTTTTAAAAAAACAAAACTTATTAATTTTCTCAGAACGACGGTTCACACACTTATCTAACTTATTTCAAAGTCTACACAACACCTAATTAAATAAACTCGTCATAGACGAGACTCTAATTTTTTACTAGAGGAGATCCACTACTCTAAGTTTAAATAATTCTGTTATTATTCCCATCCTCGACCCTCAAAAGTTACTAAGTATATAGTAATTTACTTATTAATTGTTGTATTTTACTCAACACTAAAGACAAAGAACAATGCACACTTGTATTCGATTGATTCAAGAAATTGAATTACAGATACAAAAGAAAATGTATATCTCAAAAAAGAAGAACTAACTACTTCTTCAACCTTCGTTTTCCTTTTTATTAATCCTCTAGTTAACAACCAATTAACAAACTATTAACAGTCTAACCCATATAGAATACAAAATAGACACATCAAGTCCCTTAACTTGTGATAACTTGCATATTAACATTCACATTCTCCACCTTTAATATGCAAGTTAACCAATATTAAGTAAATCCAAACACTTATGAAACTTAGACCCGGGAAGGGACTTAGTAAACATATCAGCAACATTATCATCCGTATTGATATCATTCACAATGACTTCCTTAGCATTCACCACATCCCTAATAAAATGCAATTTAACATTGATGTGTTTGGTTCTCTCATGAAAAACTCCATTCTTTGACAATTGAACTGCCCCTTGATTATCACAGCAAATCACTACATCACCACAACTGACCCCAAGTTCAGTTAAAAACCCTTTTAACCAAAGAGCTTCTTTCACAGCTTCAGTAAGAGCTACATATTCTGCTTCAGTAGAGGATAAAGCCACTACATTTTGCAAAGAGGCTTTCCAACTGACCACTCCACCCATTACTGTAAACACATAGCCTGTTATAGATCTACCCTTGTCCATATCTTTTGCAAAATCTGCATCTACATATCCCATAAGAACATTCCCTTGCATCAGCACATTACCAAAAGTTAACCCAACATCCTGTGTACCTCTCAGGTATCTTAACAACCATTTCACTGCTTCCCAATGAAGCCTGCCAGGGCAAGATATGTATCTACTAACCACACTAACACCATAGCTTATGTTAGGCCTGGTACACACCATCAAGTACATAAGACTCCCAACAGCATTAGCATATGGAACTCTTTCCATATATGCAATTTCATCAGAAGTAGATGGAGAATCTTGATAAGACAATTAAAGTGTTATGCCAAAGGTGACTGCACGGACTTACTATTACTCATTCCAAAGTTATCTAAAACTTTTCTTATGTAAGAGGTTTGTGTTAATCTGAGAACTCCAACCTCTCTATTCCTTGAAATTTTCATTCCAAGAATCTTCTTAGCTTCACCAAGCTCCTTCATTTCAAACTCTTGCAACAACATCTTCTTGATATCTTGTATTATACTTAAATTCTTACAAGCTACAAGCACATCATCAATATACAAAAGCAAATATATGAACTCACCAGCCCTGTATTCCTTGAAATATACACATGCATCATAGTTACTTCTCACAAAACCATTTGAAATCATATGATCATCAAATCGCTTGTACCATTGTCTCGGGATGTCACACCCCAACCGATGGCAGAATCATCAGGGCGCGAGAAGTGATAGATTGTTCAAAGACATCACAGAACTAAAGTGACAATAAATTAAGATTAAACTTTATTTCCATTAATCAACATAACATTACAATGATTCAAATAAACATACAAAATTTTGAGAAATACAAGTCTAAAACAAGCATAACAAAATAGTAGATTTGGTGTGTTTCTAAGTCCATCTAATTGAGTTTCTTGATAAAACTTCAAGCATTTCCTGCAACATGTATAAAATATAGGTCAACATATGAATATGTTGGTGAGCATACAAGTTTGAATACATAGTATAATAGTGAATAAATCTCAATTCAACATGAGTAAAGTATACTAAAGTTTGTACATTGCTAGCATGCAAAGCCGATAATCAAACCAAAGTGTCCACTAGCGTAATCTTAGCATTAAAAATGACCAAGACCGTAAATATTGAATAACTTAACATAGACCCATCATAATAGGACAGATGTGCTAGTCCTATAGCGCTATACATGTTAAGGAAGGTTTAGATTGTTTGCAAGATAATGTATTCTAGAATGTATTCATAAATAGTATAACAAGTAAGCATGTTTGTATGAATTGAGTTTTATAATGATTTTGATTGAATGAATAATTGAGTGTATTTGATAATTGATACATGTTGTAACCCAAATAGTGTTAAAACAAAATGGGTGAAGTATGACTCACGGTTTGGTGATTAGAATCCACAAGAATAGATGATTGAGTTTAAATGATTCACCAAAGTCACCCTAAAAGGTAAATGAAAGTGTGTAAGTTTAGGATTCAAAGTTTGAGATTTTAGCAATTGGAAAGTATACAAAAATTATAAATACGAGAGTAAATGAAAGTATATACTACTTAGACACTTATTTGGACACCATGTATTGTGTGTGTTCTTTATGAGTTTAGTCACTCATTGGAAGTCCAAAATAAGGAATCATAAGATTAGTATAATGTCTACCTTACATATAACATTCAACCATGGTTGATTGATATTATGGTTTGGTTTTGACTAAGTATTATGTAGATATAAATATAAGTCATGCATTAGAGGTAGGGTAATCCACAAACCTCAAGTGTTATATTCATATAGGTCATGTATTAGAGGTAGGGATATCCACAAACCTCGAGATTGTCACCATTGCACAAAATCTCCACATAAGGGTGATTCGGATGGTCATAAGTATATAAATGAAAATACTAAAGTAAATTGACTAGTTTGACTAAGTGTTCAAGTGGGGTATGGTGGATAAACTAGTTGTAGAACCAAAGTTCAACATCACCATTTCATACCATAACACAAGCCTTTCAACATTGGTTGGAAGCTCGATTTGGTTTCATCCACTTCTTGATTTGTAGATCACTTAGTGTTTTGTAAAGATGAAAGAATAGAGTGTAAAAGACTTAAAATTTTAGAAATATAACTTCAACACAAGTCTTCCAACATTAAAGTTGTTGGTAACTAGGTTTAGTATGTAAAAGGTTTAAAAATAAAACAAGAAAACATGTATGAAAGAATCAAGTATAATATTTCCAACTTGAACCTCAAAATGGGGGTTACCATACTTATGTCACCTTGGTGACTAAGTGGTTATATCCTAGAGGTTATTCCAAATGGTAGAGAAAATGAAGAAGAAAGTAAGAAAGAAAGTATAGTATATAAATAAATAAATTAATTAAAACTCACAAGTTGTTCTTGAATATTTCTTGTTAAAAAGATGAAGTTCTTGGATGGATTGAGAGAGCTTAGAGTGATGAAAGTGATTAGAGAGTGATTTGAGTTAGTATTATAGATAAAAATTATGGTTGGAAATTAATGAAAGTAGTTGGGGAGATGAGTGGAAGTAAATTCAATAGTTTCAAATTTAACCCTTCAACTTATGTTATTTATCAACTTGCATCCTAAACTAATGATTAAATATATTTGGGTATTTTAACATATGAACCATAAAAGAAACCTTATAAATAATTATCCAAAAAAATAAGTCTCAATAAATTGCTTGGTTTTGCATAAAATGCGTATTCGTAATTGTTTAATTATTAAACAAGCATATAATGAATAAGAATAACATAAAATAAATATTTTCACTATGATCAAGTCTTGATATTACAAGGATTGAAGAAAGAGGAGGATTACAATAAAAAATAAATGAAAACTATGGAACGTTACACGGGGACTGCTTTAACCCATACAATGACCTTTGAAGCAAACACACCTTGCTTTCATTCCCCTTTACTTCAAAACCTTGAGGTTGATCCATATAAATTCTTTCTTCTAAGTTACCATGTAAGAACGTAGTTTTTACATCCAACTGCTCAAGCTTCATGTTGGAAGTAGCTGTCATGAAAGGATTGTTCTTATAGAAGAATGCTTGACTACATGTGAGAAGATCTCATTGTAGTCTATACCAGCTCTTTGGGTAAAACCTTTAGCCACCAATCTAGCTTTATACCGTGGCCCCTTAACACCAGGAATTCCTTCTTTCAACTTGAACAACCACTTGCATGACACAATCTTGTGGTTTTCAGGCCTATCTACTAACTTCCAGGTTTCATTCTTGAGTAGAGATTGAATTTTGTCATTTATAGCCTTCAACCATTGATCTCTATCACTTGAAACCATGGCTTGATCAAAAGACAAGGGTTCAATAGTACTCTCCATCTCTACAGCCATGAAAACAAAAGCTGATAGCTCATCACCTTATCTATATCTAGCAAGGGGTAGAATCTTCCTCCGTGGCCTGTTCAATGCAACACTTGGCTGAGGATCATGTTGGCTAGCTTCTATATTCTTGTGACAAGGCCTTTCACTACTCACATCCTGAGTATCTAGCTCCACCTCAATTTGAAAACCTTTATCACCATAGATACATCCTCTTTATGTTCACCATCATCATGCATAATGTCCTTATAAAAGACATCCTTTTTAAAAACTACATCTCTGCTGACAATGACCCTAGGAGTGCCTCCATCCATTCTCCAGAGTTTGTATCCCTTAACCCCCTCAGGGTACCCTATAAACACACACTTGATAGCTTTAGCATCTAACTTATCCTGCTTGACATGTGCAAATGCTAGTGATCCAAACACCCTTAATTCCCCATAAGCCTGCCTTCTACCAAACCATGCTTCCATAGGAGTTTTCTTTTCAAGTGCTGTAGATGATGACCTGTTTACAATGGTAAGAGGCAGTCACCACAGCCTCAGCCCAAAACTCCTTGGGCAACCCTGAACTTACCTTATTCAGCAGGGTCCTATTCATTCTTTCTACAAGACCATTCTGTTGTGGTGTTCCTGGTACAGTATGATGCCTTACTATACCATGATGCCTGCAAAAAAGATCAAACTCCTTGTTGCAGAATTCAAGACCATTGTCGGTTCTCACCTTCTTTACCTTTTTTTCAGTTTGGGTTTCCACCATAACCTTCCATTCTTTAAATTTCCCAAATGCCTCATGTTTGTGCTTCATAACCATTACCCAAACTCTTCTTGAGAAGTCATCTATGATGGATAGGAAATACCTGGCACCCCCTTTTGATTTAGTTCTAGATGGCCCCCATAGATCAGAGTGAACATAATCAAGAACACCAGATGACTTTTGGGTGCTTCTTGCAAATTTGACCCTATGAGCTTTTCCTAGTATGCAGTGTTCACAAAAACCAACACCATGTCCCTTAAAAAAGCCAAGAACTTGTTGTTTTTGTAACTCAATTAAGCCCTGATCACTAATGTGACCAAGTCTGTTGTGCCAAAGCACAGCCTCATGCATTTCCTTTGAACTTGAACTTGTTACATTGTTGGCTTCTCCCTGAACTTTTCCATCCAACACATAGATGTTATTTTCACCTCTTGTTCCTGAGAGCACAACCATGGATCTTTCACTACCTTGGCCTTTCCATTTCGTAGGCTAACACTATACCCATCCCTCTCAAATGTTCCAAGAGATATCAAATTCCTCGACAAGTCTGGTATGTACCTGACATTGGCGAGCTCCACCTCAGTCTCACTATTAAGTTTTAGAATGACCAAACCTTGTCCTTTGATCTGACAAGGCTTGTCGTCACCCAACTGAACAATACCCATATCTCTCTCCTCAAGACTCCAAAAATAACTTTTGTGTGGAGTCATGTGGTATGAACACCCGGAGTCTAGGATCCATTTATCATCCTTGGGTCCACTAGTCACCATTAGCACATCTGAGCTTTCATAGCCATCTAGCGAACTCTCCGGGGAGTTGTTCCCCTGAACACCTTTAAAGTGAGTGTCATTCCTCTTCTTCTTTCTTTCTGGACAATCTTTCTTCAGATGCTTTTCTGATTGACATACATAACATCTCCTCTTGAACTTTGACCTCGACCTTGAGCCACTCTTTCCCTTGAAATTTCTTTGTTCAGGCCTTCCCCTCACAAATAGACCATCACCAGTTTCATCTTGCACATCAGTCCGTTTCTTTAATTCCTTGGAATTTAGTGCAGCAAGCACTTCATCCATGGTTAAAGTATCTCTCTCATACATGAGCGTATCTACAAAGTGTTCAAAGCTTTGTGGAAGTGATGTCAAGAACAGGATCGCTTGATCTTCATCCTCAATTATGACATCTATGTTCTCTAAGTCTAGAATCAACTTATTGAATTCATCTGTGTGATCATCGAGGGTTTTACCTGAACTCATGTGAAAGGTATACAATCTCTTTTTAAGGTAAAGGCGATTAGCTTGGACCATACTCCGGTTGCCGTAGTTTCTTTAGAGACCTCCCGGAGTACTCGATCTCCTAGACTCAAGATGATGGCATTGTGTGCCTTCTGAAGTATATCCTTCTTCTCCTTGTCAGTTAATGTCTCCGGTAACTTGGCTTCCCCGGCGAGTGCGTCGACCACCCCTTGATGGACCAATAGGGCTCGCATCTTTAGCCCCCACAGTCCGAAGTCATTTCTTCCATCAAATTTCTCCAGTTCAAACTTGGTTGCAGACACCATGTTCACTTCTACTTCTTTCAATCGAGCTTTCTTCCCTTCGTCTTCTCCGATTGAGCCCTAATCCGGCTCTGATACCAATTGTTGTATTTTACTCAACACCAAAGACAAAGAACAATGCACACTTGTATTCGATTGATTCAAGAATTGAATTACAGATACAAAAGAAAATGTATATCTCAAAGAAGAAGAACTAACTACTTCTTCAACCTTCGTTTTCCCTTTTTATTAATCCTCTAGTTAACAACCAATTAACAAACTATTAACAGTCTAACCCATATAGAATACAAAATAGACACATCAAGTCCCTTAACTTGTGATAACTTGCACATTAACATTCACATAATTCTAGTAAACCTTAAGTGTATTTGCCATTTGATATCTCAAGAGGTACATGCACTATTTAATTATACAAGTAAACATAAAAAAATATTTAATAAAGTCAAGCTTAAAACAAAATTTATTGTTGAACAAAATTTATATATAAACACGAACTTGTACTTTTATATAAAAAATTTGTTATGTGGTCCTAAGGTTGGACGACCCAACTGTCGTGGTATCATTTTGGAACTTATTGTTAAATTATTTATTTTATTTTGTTTGCTTTATATGAAAGTTAAATTTTGTCGTCATATGTTGTACTCTAACAAAATAATAAATTTTAAATTACATTCTAATCATGAATTTTAATTTTTAAATAAAAAAGTTTGAGAACTTACTTACTTAATTACCCAGCATTTGTAGACGCCTAATGAATACAAACATATAAAGGCAAAATCAGATGGTTGTATTTAAGTATTTGGATGTCGTTATTTAAGTAAATCACATTATTAGATTAGTACAATTATCATAATTAATATATATAAACATAAAGTATTGGCAGGAGGGTAAGAGCATAGTTGACCGGAAATTTCACCAGATCGATAGTTTGATGCTTTGCTTTAGGGTTTCGAAACGATATCCTGATAGTAAAATGATGTACTTTACAATTAAACGGTTGTGAGTCAAATTCTATAAAGTAGAATGTAGGTACTAGAGAATGGGTGCGAGGAAATAATAAATTGAAAGATATATTTCCTTTTAAATTAGGCTCAAAGACTTAGGTGTTGTTTGTTTTTTCTGCAGGAAAACGTCTGCAGTCTGCGGATCACATCCGCAGACATCTGCAGCAGAAGAGGTGAACCAACGTCTGCAGTCTACAAGAAAAAGACTGTTTGTTTTTAACATCTGCAATGTTATTATTATTATTATTATTATTATTTTATTATTATCATCATCATCATTATTATTATTATTATTATTATTATTATATTATTATTATTATATTATTATTATATTATTATTTTATTATTATTATTATTATTATTATTATAAACCAAACCCACCCCACCCTTCCCAATCTCACTCTTTCTTCCATCATCTTCATCCATCATCTACATCCATCATCTACATCCATCATCTTCATCCATCATCTTCATCCATCATCTTCATCCATCATCTTCATCCATCATCTTAGTCTTCATCCACTGTCACGAGGGGGCTGCTGCGAGGCTGCTGCGAGGGGGCCGAAGGGGGGCTGAAGGGGGGTCGAAAGGGCTGCTGTGGGGGTGGTCGAAGGTGGCTCGAAGGGGGGTCGAAGGAGCTGCTGCGAGGGTGGCTCGAAGGTGGCTCGAAGGGGGGAAGAATGGGCTGTTGCGAGGGTGGCTCGAAGGGGGGTCGAAGGGGGGAAGAAGGGGGGTCGAAGGGGGGCCGAAGGGGGGGGTCGAAGGGGGTAGGCTGCGGAGGGGAGGGCAGTGGCAGTGTGGCGACGGTTGGGGGAGGTGGCGACGATGGTGACCAGTGAGAGGAGAGGAGTATAAGAAGTTTGAAGAGGTTAGAAGATCTCAGAAGACATAGGTTTACATCTTCTTCATGCAGACCTCAGGAAGACGTTTTTTAATGAAACGTCTTCTAAAACACAAACACTCTGCGCACTCAAAACATCTTTCTGCGTCTGCGTGCGCGCAGATGAAGAGGTGGCAAAGATGTTTTGGTAAAAAACAAACACCATCTTAGTTGGGCTATCGTACTTTTGGGTATTCTCACATATATGGGCCTTATACAGAAGAAATTAGTCTTGTATACAATGTTATTTATACCGCTTGAACTTATAATTTTAGAATCATGAAACAACTTTAATAGTTGCTTCAAAACCGCCTCCAAGTATAAAACGATAGGTTTGGTTAATTTTTAGAAGCATATCATAGGTTTCAAATAAAGGGCCAGCTTGTGTTTGCAGTGGTGTATATTAAAATTTGATATTTTCTAATGGTATTTTCCACTTTTTTACTACAAATTTGTGGATTGAAAATTGTATATTAGTTTATATTTATATATACTTGAATGAGATATATTTACTATACAACTTAATTTGATATAACTTCTTTAGGCAATAGTTTCACTGGATTAATATGTCTCTAAAACATGTTGATATGCATGAAGATGTTGATGTGCAACATCTTATTTTTTGAAGTATTTATATTAAGATCAAACTAAAATGGGGAGTACGTGATACCAGAGGAAATTGTTAAGAATTGAAGTATGATAATTTAATTATTACACCGGTATTTTAAAACTTGATTTTGGTTTACATATGAATATGATCAAATAATCCAAATGAAGAATATGTTTAATTGCGCTATTACGAATAACGATGGATTTTAACTAACTTTAACCTAAATGCTGAGAAAATGTTAATCTTGTTGGTCAACCAATGTTACGTTATGGTTTAGGATATTGACTTAAAATCCACAAACGGTGATTTACTACCATTTTTAGGAAACGGTGTTAAATTGGTCTACCAAGTTAAGCTTTTGGATGAAAAGCCACAAATTTCATAGAAAATAACAAGAAACACAATTTTCTAATGCACTCAAATGAATTTTCATTTAACACTTCTCATAATTTTGAAAATATTCAAAAACAATTAGGGGTGTAAACGAGCCAAGCCGACTCGCAAGCTACTCGGAATCGACTCGTAAAAAGCTTGAATCGAGCCGAGCTTAAATGAGCTAGAGCTCACATTATGGTGTGTTTACTAAACGAGCTTGAGCCTGAGCTTCATCTGTCGAGCTCGAGCCAGCTCGCGAGCCTAAACGAACTTTTTTATATAATTTTTTACTCACATATTAAAATATATTTTTACATAAATCATATTATTATCTATAGTATTATATGATAAAAATGATTTAAATAATATATATATATATATTATGTTATATATAAAATGTATGATTATAAATAAATAATTAAATAAATATAAAAAATATAGATGTGATAATTTGACGATAAAAAAACCGAGCATTTTTATGTGAAGACCACACCATCTGATGCGAAGATGACGGTTGCCATTAAAAGTTTGTTTCATCTATGATATTGTCATCATATACTTTTTGAGCAAATATCATCTTAACAATAGATGTTGATTTATATGAAAGTTAAGAGTTGTCACATAATAGATTTGTTTTTCTATTAAAAATCATAAGGATAGAAGATGGTACACTATCCAAACAGCCGGAATGAAAGGAAATGTTGGATGGGCATGTGAAAGCCAAGATCCACCAATACTCATCATGAAATGGGGTCCAATTGAGCCAATTGTCTATCTCTATGCACCCAATACATTTGTGATATGATGTTTATTATAATTATGGGAAATGCATACAAAAAACATACCATGTGAGACTTTGATGATATTTTTTATTTCCAAAAAATTGATGCAAGATATTACATTATGTTATAGTAAAGTTTGAAACTTTTGAGACCCTACTAATAAAATTGGATTTTAAGGGTTTAGCTTATAAAACTATACAAGTATATGACATAAATTAGAATAAATATAACCTTTTGTTGTTAGGTTAAAGTTGAGTATAATCTACCCATATCTAAGCTTACACTCCTCTTTATTTCATGAAGTAAAAGTCATATTATAAAATGCATGTTAAGGTGGAGAGACATATGATTTAATGTAAGTTTTAACTTTAAAGTTTCATTAAGAATGGTACTAATGTATTAATTATGAAAATCAATTTACATGTTTAAAATATGTCTAAAAATAAATTAAAAGCTATCATACCATTCAGATAGAATATGAAAAAAAATATATTACATGTTAAAACATTAATAATCATCTATCTATCTTCTTATGATCGTAACACATATTCATTCATTTTTATTACTGTTATTAATACACATCGTATTTTACTACTAAACTAGAATAAGATAAAAGTAAAAATACAATACGAAAATAGAAGATAACTTAAAATGAAAAAAGTTAAAACAAACAGACCATACTGTCAAACTTAATTGTGGGAGGGTCCATCATGACAAAATGGAACCTTTTGTTTTTCCCTCCTCAAAAATGGATAACTATTTGTTTATCTTTAAAGCAAAGCTCTTCAATCTAAAGCTGCCAAATTTTATTATAACATTACAAAAGATAAAATAAATGTTCCAAACCATTGTTTAACAAATTATAAAGTTTTGTTTGTTACCATATGTTATTCTACCAATAAACTACAACTAAATGTTAACTTTATTGATTTCGGTTCTAAACTGTGTTTTATCCTACTTTTTTTTTGAACTACAATTTTTATTAACAGAAAAACATTTAGTATATATTGTAGAATTTACACTTATAATCGTTTGCTAATAAATACAATAATGTTAAAAGATGATTTTTCGTGCCAAAATAGAAAGATTAATTTTAAAACAAAATCATAAATGTTAAACATGAATTGGAAGATAAATTACACTCCAACTGTCATCTTTGTTTGTGTTCTTCATACCCTTATATCGTTAAATCTCTGCAAATCTTCATCATCATCATCATCATCTTTATTTGCATTCTGTAGATTCCACGTGGATATTATAATCATAATCAAAGATTTGCATCTCAATTGATTCAAACAAACAATTGGTCCAAATAATCGGGTCTACGATTCTTCTTTCCTTTCTCAACACTCACCCATTTCATCTCTCCTCCAAATCATCAATTCAGCAGCAACCCACATGTCTGTTTATCATCTTCATCCCCATTGAATTCATCTTCACTCCATTAACTCCATTGAATTCAACTTTACTCCATCAACGTCACCCAATTTCGTACAGTCAGTTGAGGGTACAGATTTTGAAGCTTGATATTGGGGATCGAATTCGTCGATTGCAATTTGGGTACAAATCCCTCAAATTCAACTGTTGTTCGTGAGAATTTTTGTGGGTGTTTGTTAGAATATTGGGGTGTAACAGCGCCATTGAATGGCGCTGTTTAAACGGTTCTTTTATCGGAAGCCACCGGATCGACTGCTTGAGATCTCTGAGAGGGTTTATGGTACGTGTTAAAGTAACTCAAAATGTTGAACTTTGTGATTATCTCTTTGAATATTACACAACTGGTTCGAATGTTTATGCTCTTATTTATGATGCTTTGTTTGAGTGAAGTGACAATGGTTGTTGTTAAGTTCTTTTAGGTCTGTGAAATGGTTGACGAGATTTTGGACTTGAAATTTGGGGAAAAGTTGCTCAATTAGTTCGATTTGTTAAGAAATTGGTGATGCATGTAAAAAAGAGAAGACTAGATGTAATGTTCTGTTGTACATAAGGCTTATTTGGTTGTACATAGAGCAAAGCCTCGTGATATGGCTTTTGAGGCCTAAGCGCCTCGTAGTGCCTCATGCTTTTTAAAATCAATTCGATCACAGCGTGTCACCTCGAATTGGAGTGTGATAAGTGATGACTAAACTGGGGTGAAATTTGGTATGAATTCATTATGCTAAGGGTGCCCTGTATTTAGAAGTCTACATTGATATTTGGAACAATTTTGTAAGAAAAACTGAAACTTTGGTATGTTAGGTTCAAGAAAATGCTACCCCTGATGCTAGATTACATTTACTGAAACGGGAAATGATTGACACTTTAGGGTTTAGTTTCACATTATTAAACAAAGTAAGGTTTTGTTAGAGGCCTCCCTTGCATCTGCTGTTAGTTTGTTGATCTCTATGTTAGGGTAACATGAGTTTGGTTTTATACTTGTTGATTTTAAGATTAGCATTAACAATCTTGTTAAAAATCATTTACAGTTTTCGATTGCTGCTTCTCAACTGAAGTACTGGTGAAGATGAGTACAAGGCTTACATGGGTGGTGTTGTGGCTGAACTTCAAGACTACTATCCTGATTCATCTTTCATGGTTTTTAACTTTAGAGAAGGTGACAGAAGGACCCAAATTTCAGACATATTATCCCAATACGACATGACTGTGATGGAATACCCTCAACAATATGAAGGGTGCCCGATGTTACCATTAGAAATGATCCATCACTTTCTGAGATCTAGTGAAAGCTGGCTCTCATTAGCTGGTCAACAAAATGTACTTCTGATGCACTGTGAAAGGGGCGGGTGGCCTGTGCTTGCATTTATGCTTGCAGCCCTTCTTTTATTTAGAAAACAATATAATGGTGAACAAAAGACTCTTGAAATGGTGTATAAACAAGCCCCTAGAGAGCTTCTTCATCTTTTAACACCTTTAAATCCACAGCCTTCTCAGTTGAGGTATCTGCAGTACATATCCAGAAGAAATTTAGGTTCTGATTGGCCGCCTTCAGACACACCATTAGCTTTGGACTGTATCATACTTAAATTCCTTCCTTTATTTGGTGAAAAGGGTTGTAGACCTGTAATTCGTATCTATGGTCAGGATTCATCTTCAGCAACAGCCAATAGGAGCTCTAAGCTTTTGTTTACATCCTCCACAACCAAAAAACAAGCCCGCTACTATCAACAGGTAAGTTTTCCTACCAAACAGTTGAGAGATGTTGCTTTCTTTCTAAGGGGGTGTTTTGGTGTGTGTTTGAAACTATGTGATTCTAGATAATCAGAATCAGATAGTCAGTGGTGATTAAAGAAAAGGCGGTAGAGGATAGTGTTTTGATGTATTATCATCTAGTCTTAAATAATGAGAATCAGTTTGTCAGCTGCAATAAGATGGGCTGTAAAAGATGGTGTTTCAATGAGCTTTTGCTAGTTGAAGTTGTAATAATCTGATAATTAGTTGTTAGAGAGTATTGCAAATCCTTATGATTTATGTAATTAGTTCATATTGACCAAAAATGGCATTCATGTGTAAAAAGGAGATACAATTTGTGAGTCTTTAAAGTTAGGTTAGAACTTAGAAGAAGGTAGATCAGGTAATATTATTTTACCCTTTAATAATCAGTTGCAGCTGGTATGAAACTTATCCCAACATTGATTTTTTAACCCTTAAATGATCGACGCAGGATATGTTTATCCCAACATTGAAAACTGATTGTTGTGACTCTCTGTTAAATTTAATCAGTAATTAGTTTCAAGATGCAAATTTCAAACACCCCCTAGTATGATATTATGACTTTGTGATTGCAGGAAGAGTGTGAAATGGTGAAAGTTGATATTCATCACCGTGTTCAAGGAGATGTGGTTCTTGAATGCGTACACTTAGATCATGTTAGGGAGGAAATTATATTTAGAGTAATGTTTCACACAACATTCGTGCGAAGCAGTGTGCTTAATTTTAGTCAGGATGAAGTTGATGTTATGTGGGATGCAAGAGACCAGATGCCAAAGAACTTTAAAGCAGAGGTAACCATTTTGTTCTTTTTCACACTGAATGTGCCCATATTTTGGAAACACTAGAAGTTGAATGCTTACTTTTATATGTATCAGGTATGTTTTTGGATGCTGATGCTCTACCATCTATGATGACTACAGAAGGAGAATTTGAAGGCGAGAATGGGACAGAAAGTCCTACACATGAAGAGTTTTTCGAGGTAGAAGAGATTTTCAGTAATACAGTTGATGGGCAAGATGGTCTTTTACCTAAAGACATTAAGGTGGATGCTGAAAATGGTGATGCAGTCTTGAAGGAAGCACCAGAGCCAGAAGTCGATGCATTTGAAGACTATGAATCAGATGATGGGAACAAAAAACCTGTAAATAAGATTTACCAAAATGAGTTGGGCCATGTAAATGGTGGTTTGAAACTTGCAGTGGTGGTTGCTAATGAAGATGATAAGAGAAATGGGATTGTGAAGGATATAAAATTGGAAGGAGTAAAAAGTATACAAGAGAAAGAAGAGGGTGTAGGAAAGAAGTTGAGTAGAAAAATTGTTAATTCAAAAGTTGGTTTGAATGGTGTTGCAAAGCAAAAGGATAAGCCGGAAATAGAGGCAAATGCAAGGGTTGCAAAGTCAAATGTGGTCTCTAGGTGGATCCCGCCTAATAAAGGGCCCTATACCAACTCCGTACATGTGGCATATCCGCCTACTAGATATAACAGTTCACCTCCTATGCTAATTGCACTATCAAAGGATGAGAAAAAGTCAGTTGAAGTTGATGTGAATAACACAGAAAATACAATCAGGAAACAAGTTGTTGACCCTTCATCTTTGAGTTTGTCTCCCTCACCTATTAGGTCTAGAGATTCTTTTGTTGGTAGTTTGGAAGAAAAATCAACAAAGGTTACATCACTACTTCCTTCGTTGCCATCACATTCTTCTTCAACTGTTAAGGATACTCCGGAACAAGCTACAAGCGGGGCCCCTCCGCCTCTGCTTTCACAAGCCTCATCCAACAATTCCTACACTGATATGGTTGTGCCTGCAACCACACCTTCGTCTCTAAGATATGGCGCCCCACCTCCACCTCCATTACCACCACCTGCATCACTAGGTTCTACACCTATCATATATGATGCACCATCTCCTCCACCGCCCCCGCCACCACCACCACCTTTCTCACGAGGTGCTCCACCTCCACCACTCCCACAAACATACAAATGCTTATCGTCATCCCCACCACCCCATTCCTCTCTATCTCCTTCAAAAAGTTCTTCTCTTGCTCCTCTTTTGTTAAGTGCTCCGCTTCCACCCCCACCTCCACCTCCGCCTCCAACGCATGGAGTTCTCGGTCCATCTCCTTCACGAAGTGCTCTAGTTCCACCTCCACCTCCACCTCCACCTCCAATGCATAGACCCTCCACTTTACCTCTTCTGATACGTGGACCCCCACCACCACCACCACCATCTCGAATGAGCAGGGGGCCACCTTCACCTCCGCCACCTCCAATTCACGAAACATCTCCACCACCATTGCTATCTGGTGGTGGTCCACCACCACCACCATTGCTATCTGGTGGTGGTCCACCGCCACCACCTCCACCTGGAGGCCGTGCACTTGGACCATTTCCACCTGGTGGTCGTGCACCTGGACCACCTCCACCTCCTCCATCTTGCGTGCGTGCACTTGGACCACCACCTCCTCCACTTGGTGTGCGTGCACCTGGACCACCTCCACCTCCTCCACTCGGTATTCGTGCCCCTGGACCACCACCTCCACCTGGTGTCCGTGCACCTGGACCACCTCCTCCACCTGGTGTCCGTGCACCTGGACCACCTCCTCCACCTGGACCGCCAAGAGCTCCAGGTGGTGGCCCTCCACTACCATCATTCGGACCTCGTGCACCTGGACCTCCAAGTAACGGTTCTATTCCCCTTAGAGGTCGAGGGCTCATGCGTCCAGCTGGAGCAACTACTGCACCACGGAGATCTAATCTAAAGCCACTGCATTGGAGCAAGGTTACCCGTGCATTGCAAGGAAGCTTGTGGGAAGAATTGCAAAGACCTGGAGAGCCCCAAAGGTATTCCACTTTCTGCATCCCTAATTTGGTTTCCATCTCAACAAACAATGTTTCTCTGTTACCTTATGAGAAAATAAACTGCTTTCATCCAAAGCATGTGGTCATCTTTAAAGCCGAATGAGTTACATGCATTTGAACCTTACTTTTGCAGACACTTTATGCATATTTTTCAGCAGTTAACATGTATTTCCTGATGCTAAGTATTTAATTTATTGGATTGTAGTGCACCAGAATTTGATGTGTCAGAACTTGAGACATTATTCTCTACTATGGTCCCAAAGAAAGATAGTTCTAAAGGAGGGCGGCGCAAGTCTACAGGTTCAAAACCTGAAAAAGTCCACTTGGTAATGCAACTATACTTTATTATCTATCTTATCTATAAGATAACCTTTAGTTCATTTTGAAAGATACTATTTCTGAAGTAGAAGAATATCCCCATGTTGTTCAGATGTATATTGACCAACAATCACCTTTAAGAAAAAAAAATCCATCTAAACTCTTTGAGAATTGACAAGATTAGTTCATCGTGGCTTTTACATATTGACCTTCTCATTTTGCTATTGCAATCTTTATAATAGGTTGATTTGAGGAGAGCCAATAACACAGAAATCATGCTCACGAAGGTTAAGATGCCGCTTCCTGACATGATGGTAACTGTGGACTTCATATATTAACATAACATCTTAATATATATACTTCCTTGGTTTTGGATTTTATTTTCTTCCTCAATTGGTGACACGAATAAATAGTGTTCTTTTCTACATTCGTGATATCATGGACATGTTACTTATTTTTGTGTAAGAAGATTTGGATAGAACACGTTATCCTAGTTTATAGGCATGCTGCATATGTCAACATGGCTATGCCAAAAGAATTAGTTTCAATTAACTTATCTCAAATGGCAATCTTAAAAGGCCTTTACCATGTTTTGGGGATGTTGCATATCCTCATTCCTCACTTTGTCATCTCTAGAAGCTTAGAGGCTAAAGGTGTTAAGCATCAATAGCAAGTATTTGATCTGATCCAGTATGTTTAGAACTTATAATGATCCAGTAGATCACTAAACTTGTCCAACAATCAAATAGATCAACCTATATAGGCCTAGTTATTAATTATCTTTCTTACTTTATGTCATCCCTTTCCCTACACCCCCAAAGTAATGATTATTTTCTGAGACTCTGGGGGTCTTTTTCATAGCATTATTTTAATTAAACTATTGATTTGAAGCATTATCATATTATTGCGGAAATTTTTTAGTGTCTTTTAATAAAGTGAGGAGGTTTTTGTGCATCTGAATGCACTTTGGAAGTTCCAATGCCTTTAATCTATTTTTGTTTCTAACAAAATTCTTTACCTTCACCATTCAACCTGTTAAATATGTCCCTAATCAAATCATTTTGTAAATAAATGAGGTAAAAGGCCTTCATAAAATGAATAACCCTTGAATTGTTTTCTCAACGTTATCAGAATTCAGAACTAGTCACACTCTCCCTACACCCTGATTCTTTCTTTTGTGCCTGGATCTTATATGCATTTTGAAACACTTTCTTTTTAATCAACTTCTTAATACAAAATACGTCTGAAGAAAATTTTTTTGCAAAGTTATGCGGTTTTTAACATTTCATTATAGCTCCGAGATTAATTATTTATACCAGATAAATGACTGATTTTGCACTCGTCATTGCATGCCAATGAGTCAAATAAGATCAACTTTATTTGGAATCTACAGGCTGCAGCTTTAGCTATGGATGAGTCAATCTTAGACGGTGATCAAATAGAGAATCTTATCAAGTTCTGTCCTACTAAAGAAGAGATGGAGCTTCTCAAGGTAATATAAATGATTTTATTTTATTTAAATGTGGTATTATTAGAGGTGGCAATTATGGGTCAAAACATGCAAGTTTGGTGCAGGTCTAAGCAAATCGGGTCAGACCCGATACATCTTGCTGTCCCTTTTCTGTTTTTTTATTATGAACAATTACTCTATGCAATATTATTTTTCATATAAATTCAATCATAATCAAATTTTAAATAAAACCATTCAAGAGGTATTATGCACTAAAATTACGATATGGTCGCTGTTCAACTTATAAGTCCCCGTTATCCTTAAATCTAATTATTTGATTTTCCCCTTTTGATCCTCTATTTAGAAATAAAACATAACCCAAATTGAATCGTTCATAAGTAAATGGGTGGAAATTGCTACCATTAGGTATTGTTGAACGAGACATTTTTATTGGGTGAGGAAGTTGCAGTTTTGATGCAATCAATGCATTTATATCTTTTTGCTCTTTTTGTTGTATTGATGTATTTAATGGTTATGCGCTGCAACTGTTCAGAATTATACAGGTGACAAGGAGATGCTAGGCAAGTGTGAACAGGTCAGTAGCCAAATAATGGCTTATTGTTTTTATGAGAAGTTTTATGTCACCTCTTACTTATTATCTGTTCGTTTATCTCTTAGTTCTTCCTGGAGCTCATGAAGGTGCCACGTGTGGAATCAAAGTTACGTGTTTTTCTGTTCAAAATTCAGTTCAAAACCCAGGTAAGTTTTGTGGTATAGATTCTGTGTTCTAATTGCATAATAATGCTATACTTTTTTCTCTTTCTCTTTTTATTTAATATTATAATATCATCATCATCATGGTATCATATTTTCACCTTCTTTTTCAGCTGTCAGAGTTCAAGAAGAGTTTGCACACTGTAAATGATGCATGCAATGAGGTAGATCGATATAATAGTTGACACTGTTTGTAAGGAGTACATATTAATTTAATATTCTGGTATTAGGTTCGGAATTCTGTTAAACTGAAGGAAATCATGAAGAGAATTTTGTATTTGGGGAATGCATTAAATCAAGGAACTGCTAGAGGTAATCACATCAATGTTGAATACTATATTACTACATATACATTTCATATCTATATCTTAATATATGAATCCGTTTTATGAATGTTTCACGTTATGTTCTATACAAAATTTGCAGGTTCCGCTGTTGGTTTCAAGTTGGACAGTCTTTTGAAACTCACTGATACACGCGCTTCTAACAGCAAGATGACTTTAATGCATTATCTCTGCAAGGTACAAGTCACCTATGCATAAGTATTTCTATTCACACATCTATATATTTTCTGAGAAATTTATCATATATATACACCATTTTACAGGTTCTTGCTTCTAAGTCATCATCCCTTTTAGATTTTCATGTGGATCTTGTTAGTCTCGAGTCTGCAACTAAGGTTCACATTCACATTCACTTATTTTTCTCAAAATTTAATCACCATTATTGTTGGTAAAAAAATATGAACAAAATGGCTTAAAATTGCAGATACAGTTGAAGTCTTTGGCAGAAGAAATGCAAGCAATTATTAAGGGACTGGAAAAGGTTAAGCAAGAACTAGATGCATCTGCGAATGATGGCCCTGTATCTCAAGTTTTCCATAAGGTAAGTAAATATCTCAAACAACTTTTTCCTTAAAAAAGGTCATTTTCATTACATTTTTCAGACTATAAATGTTGTCAAAGATTATATTCTTAATTTTTACATTCTGCCAAAGTAATTCTTTTTCTTTAACTGTTAAGACATTGAAAGAGTTCATCGGCTTTGCTGAGTCAGAAGTGGCATCTGTAACAAATTTCTATTCGGTGGTGGTACGAACTAAGAACCCTTTTAGTTAATCTTTAAATTAGGCATTATATGACACCATTTTCCTCTTTTCTCCACAAAATTCATTTTCGGGTTCTTAAATTACAGGGTAGAAATGCTGATGCATTAGCCCTATATTTTGGTGAAGACCCTGCTCGTTGCCCTTTTGAACAAGGTAACATAAAGCTATAAAAGTTTTTAGGTTTTTTACTAAATTCTGTGTTGGATAAATAACAGAAGGATGACATGTGGATCACTTTTATGTTTTGCAGTTACTCAGACCCTTTTAAACTTCGTGAGGCTATTTCGAAAAGCTCATGAAGAGAACTATAAACAGGCTGAACTAGAAAAAAAGAAAATTCAAAAAGAGGTTGAAATGGAGAAGCCAAGGATATCAACTTAATAAAAAAAGGCGAAAAATAAGCTGAATGGGATTCATTCTTCATATGTTCCGGTCATAGGTCAAAGAGTCAGGTGGGTCAAGCAAGCTGATGCTAGTGACAGCCACATGTCAAGTGAACCAAACTGTAAAGCTCGTGGCTGCACACACAAAAAACTCTGTGGTAAATGCATACACAGAGCTAGATGCACATGTTATCGTGAAGATGTCAAACTGATGTGATCTTAAATCATATTTTGAGTTGACCACATCAGACAGGGGGTTGACCTTTGAAATAATGGTCCCGGGCAGAGGGAGTGTGAACTAGTAACAATATATAGTGATTAACCGTGTGTGTGCGTATATATTCCTAAGTGTGTATGCTAACATTGATAGGTGATTGTTCTGTTGGCTATAGCAGAAAGAAATGGTCATCTGAGAGTTTTAGAACAGAAACTGGCCATGAAATTTGTTGTATATAGAGCCAGGTAGAGTAGACAGTAAGTTGGGAAAATAGGCTACTGTTGGTGTAATGTTGTAACAAATGTGCAGATTTAGACACATTTTCTTAATTTTAGAATGTGAGATTGTTAAGTATTATTTGTGTTTTCTGACATTATGATATGTTACATATTTTGAGAGAGTGATTGTGTGTACGGTGTTTACCTGGTGTGAAGGGTGATATTTGTAAGTTTTTTTTGTATACAGATTATATTCTCTGACAACCAATGAGCTCATTTCTCCCACTTCTTCTCTACTAAGGCTGGCTTGAGGTCGTCTCTTGTGTTAGCCGTGGCTAGGATGTCAATCAAGTCTTTCTTCATGCCCCGTAAGTGCGTATGGCTGACAATATTCTATGTTGAGCCACGGTCGTAGTGAGGATTTCTCCTATCGATGTTTACTCGTGGCTGAGAATTTGTGTATAAACAAGGGGGATGTTCAAGATTAATGTTATTTGGGGTGATACCTATCATTTATTATTGTGTTTAAGTTCAATCAAGAATACCAATTACGAAAATCAGAACTAAAATTAAGAATTATTTTGAAATAAAGTTAACAATTATCGGTCAAACGTAGTTTTAGGAGATTCACCTAATTAAATAACTAGTGCTCGTTTGGTTCAAGTGCCAAACCAATTTATTTACCTACTTCATTAGGCAGCCATCAACGGTACCAGACCCATTTTGGATTTTTAATTTAGGTCTTCTTTTTTCCCCTAAGAGCTTATTGTTCCCTGTTAAAATTTAGTTATACGTTATACGTACATTTTATTTCATATATTTATTACTAGGTCACAATCCCGCGTAATACACGAGCTAAATAAATTTACTATTACATGGTTTATAATATAAAAATTTATGTTTTAAATATTGTGTATTATACGAATTGAATAAACTCATGTATTACACATTTGAAAATTTGAAATTAACATATTTGAAATTTTAATTATAAATAATTATTAATTAATATATATTTATTATAGCATTTATAACTAAGAGGAGAGAGAAGCGAAAAAATCAATTATTAGATGGGTTAAAATAGTGACAAATGTCTGGATTTATTTTTATTTATTTATTAGTATAGAGATTATTATTATTTTTCATCACTTGTTATTTTTGTTGTTTTTTTTTTTGTTTTTTCGCATTGCTCTAATAGTAATGCTTTATAAAATTTCAAATATAAACTTGCGACGTGTTTATTTTTATTTATAATTCTATGTAAATTTCATTTAAAACGGAGTTATACGTCGTAATGTCCAAATCAAAAACACAAACATACAAACTGTCAAAACTAATTTGATATTTTTTTTTGTAGCTTTTTTTCTTTTCTTTCTACAACTTTAGAACATGATTTCTTGTAAAATTCAAATTTTTACATACTTATGTTTATCAACGTTTCAATGTAAATTCTAAATTTCCAAATATTACCAATGGGCTCGCCGCAACTCAAGAGTTTGCGATAATTTCATATTATTATATAAAGTTTAAATGTTACTAACGACGTCCATGTTTCATTTCTTATGTATAATTACGTATGTTATCAACGCCCGTTCAACGTCAAGTTCACAACAATCTTTTAAAATTCAATTATTTCGTGGTTTACGCTATCATAACATATAAGTCTTAATATTAGTTTAAAATAAAATGAAAACATTACACAACAAATATTTAGGCAGGTAAATCCTAACAATCATGTAATATTGCATACAAATATGGTTGTACATTGCTTTACATTCCCTTTTGTAATTTTGTAACTATCTTACTACATGATTCCAATTCAAGAAAATAAATATTCCCAAATCACAAAAAATAATAACAATAACCAAAAAAATGAAAATAGAAATACAATTCAAGAAAAATCTTTTTCTAAAAACTTTACCAATGCAACTTCATCTTCTTCATTGATTCCACCTGCTTCTTGATCAACAATTCTCCGATCATAAGCAATTTTGCAGCTTTTGAAGAACACACACCCAATTATAACATCAATTACGATAACAACGGAATACAAATAAGCAATAAACAATCCCTCTAATATCATAATTGAAGTGGGTTCGGAATAATTCTTGATTATCCGGTACCGGAAAAGGAGCTCAATTCCGGCGAACACCATGTTCACCGGCAGCGATAATAAAAGAGCAATTGAAGTTTTTCCTCTGATTAACACACAAGCTTTGAGAATTGAGATGAACCCACTGTTGAATTCCATTCCTGAGATGATTAGTGCAAGATTGCATATGATCACTGCGTTTGCGAAGACGACGGAATAGGTGATTCCGCCGGAGATGGTGAAGAACAATGAGGGGATGTTGAGGTTCTGTAAGCAGCTGATAGTGATGAAAAAGACCCAAAAGCATGTTGCATTTAAGGAGATGATTAGCATTGTGTTGCAAATTTGTGTTGTGACGACGGAATTCAAGATTCCGGCGAGTGAAGGAGTTGGATTCCGGTGGGTGTTGAGCGATTGAATTACGATTGATTTTGTTATCATGAGGAAGGAGAGGGTAAAGGGTAGTAGTAAAACACAAGAAGATATGGTTTGGGAGAGTTTGAGGTTGAGAATGGAGAAGAATTCCGATTCCGGTGGGAATCCGGCGGCGGCGAAGAGTGATCGGAGACGGGGATGGAGGCGGAGGGAGTCCGGCGGGAGGGCGGTGGAGAGGAGGGCTGCGGCGGAGAATGGTAGGGCGGCGATGGCGGCTGCGGTGTAGTAGTGGTAGTGTTGGAGGAAAGTGTGAAGTGATTTTCTGATGATTTTGGTGGTGGTTGCCATCGGAATTGTGGAGTTTTTTCCGGTGATTGTGGTGGTGGTGGTGGTGGTTGGGTGGGGGGTTGATATGGAGGGTGTTTGGTGCAAAAGATGAGTGCATGGGCCACCAACTAGAACCTAACTAATCTTATGTAAGTTAGAATGTAGAATAATTAATCCATTAGTATATTAATTGACTTCATATGATTGTTAGTTATCAACTTCTTAATGATGTAAGACTTAACAACAATACACTTTTTAGTTTATGTTTCTCTTGTGTATAAGGCATATAATGTAAGACTTAATAATATTTTAGTAGAACTGTTTAATATGTTATATTTTATGGTCGTGTTGTGTAAAAAGTTAAGATTTAACAAAAAAAATGATGTTAATGAAAGTGGTGTGATGATAATATCAATGGTGTGTGATTAGTCGGTTATTTAATTTATGTAAGTTATGATATTGTTAAAAAAAAGAGTAATTAATTGATGTATCTTATAAGGGATAAAAGTTGAAGTGTATGTTGCTTGGTGATGCAAAGAGGTTGAAGTGTCATATGGCGTAGAATGGACTCATAATATAATAGGAGTAGTATCATTATGAATATGAAAATGTCAATCTCTTTTCATGAGGAAAATACATAAGAGATGGAAGGACAACTAAAAGTAACATTTATGATAAACGCTACGGATGATTGCATTCTTGGATTTGTTTAACTTTTTAAAGATATTGTGTTAACATTAGGGTCGTGTACAAATATAAAACCGGTTGTAGGGAACATGTCAAGAGAACTCGAATGAAATTCACTTCTAGTGTGGAGCCGCAACTTCAAAGTTCAACTTGCTTCGAGATCCGAATCATGTATCTGATCAGATTTCAAACAGATAGTGAAACCAGTCACAATCCGATCAGCCAGTTTGAAATTGGTTTTAGAATAAATCCGTTGAAACCGTTTAAATCCGAACCGTATTAAAACTAGTTTTGACCCACACTGTGTTTTCCACTTTTAAACCGGTTCCTAATTCACGACCTGTGCCAATCCTCTTTCGGCTTTTTTTTAACTCGAGCTGAACTGGTTTTAAAATCCATCTGGTTCAGCTCAGTGTCCAGTTTTATTAGCACCTCTATCTTAATGGACCTTTTTCGGTTTTTTTATGCAATTCTAGATTTGGGAACCGGTAGATTACCTGGTTTGGGCTGAAATTTTTTTATTGGCACATATTAAACTTTGACCCAATTAATATTTGGGCTACTAATTGATCTATTAAGTATTAACCATTCATAATCTTTATGACATTAGAAATTAGAATCCATCAACACTGTAAAACAAAAGAATAACAAGCTCAAAACTTAACAAACAACATCAAATCTTCCGTCACCAAATCTATAATCATCTTCATACACCAAAAGATTGAATCTTTATTCATCTACCTTCAATATCCTCCATCTTTGAGAACAATGGTGACCCCATCACCACACCTGAATCATCACTTATAAGAACACTAACATCACTGTCATTATTCTTGTTAATCATCTCCATCTTCTTCTTCCCTTTGCAGTTATCATCTTCTTCAGGATGATCAAGCTTCAAAGATGCATCTTGAAGTTGTAAAGCAAACTCTAAGTTCCACAAAACATCTCCCATTGAAGGTCTATCAACACCATACTCTGCTAAACACTTTTCTGCAGCTTCAACGTATTTAATCAGCGATTCGGAGCTTATCGTTTTCGCTATTTTAGGGTCTACGATCGTCTCGATAACGCCCTTTCTCTGTTTCTGCATTGCCCATTCGGCTAAATTCACTTGTTCTCGTGGTAATGTAGGATCGAGGGCGGTCTAGCGCATAAGATCTCGAAAAGGACGACTCCGAATGAGTAAACGTCGGATTTTTCCGTTAGTTGTTGTCGTCGGAAGTATTCAGGGTCGAGATACCCGAAACTGCCCTTCACCGCGGTGCTGACGTGGGTTTGGTCCAATGCGGGCCCGGTTTTTGATAAACCGAAGTCAGAGACCTTGGCGACTAGATTGTCGTCTAGGAGGATGTTAGTGGTTTTGACATCCCGGTGGATTATGCCATGTGATGATCCACCGGTATGGAGATAGTGCAGCCCACGGGCTGCACCGATGCTGATCTCGAGGCGTTGTCTCCATGTTAAAGTTGGGAGGGCGGGTTGGGACCCATAAAGGTGGTCACGAAGGGGTCCTTTAGCCATGTACTCATAAACGAGAATCATTTCATTGTTTTCGTCGCAGTAACCGATCAATGACACAAGATGCCGGTGTCTGAGCTTGGATAGTAATTCGATTTCGGTTTGGAACTCGTTGATGCCTTGAGAAGACCTAGGTTTCCTCGTTTAATAGCGAGTTTCTTTCCTTCTTCTACTCACCGATATACACTTTCCCGAACCCGCCAACGCCTATCACCGAACTTTCATCAAAGTTTTTTGTTGCGTCTCGAAGCTCGTTGAAAGAGAAGGATCGACCTAGGCCGACTTTTGAAAGAAAACACTCGAATACACGTTCTTGCTCTTGCTTTTACTCGACAACAAACTACTACAATAACTTGCGTTAAGGGGACGAAACCACGAGGTGAAACTATTTTCACCTTCGTCCCATCCCTTAGCCTTATTCTTTCTCCGGATAAGGCTAAAGATAAGGACCAAAATCATAATAACTCCAATGGCAACACCAGTTGCCTCAGCAATAGTCGTGATGAGTCTGCGGGACCCACCACGACTATTACTGCCAGATGAGAACAACCCACCTAAACTCCCAGCAGAGTTACTCATCTTCATGATCTCCAACCCATTCAATATGGCGTTAGGAGTCATGGTATCAAGATCTGACGGTCCAACCTGGACCCGTATCACGCCATTGGAGACCATCGACGCATTGATCATAAAATCCTTGTAGTAAGCCATGGCTAGGTTCGAAGCGAGCGTCGATAGGTCGAGCCCAGAGACCGCAGTCAACCCATTGACATACACATTGAAGTATAGAGAGTTCAATCTAGTACTCACAATATCACAAAAGTGTAGCCTTATCAAGTAATTGAACCCAGGATCAACATTCATCTCCCAAGTGAGGTTGAAGTTCGGACCGCAACACCCGACTCCGCCATCGACGCGGCCGATGAATAAACCCGAGCCGGTGCTATCAACGGGTTGGCTCCACCTAACGGATAGTTAACCGCACTCGGATCAACCGACACAACTTTTTCCCCTTTTGGAAACATCATGTACCCATGACTATCACTCACCCAAGTCCTCGATAACGTGTCGTTTTTCGGGGTTATCGTGGGCCCTCCGACATTTACTCTATGCACAACTTGAAGATCATGACCCAACACTCCGGTGAACACCCCAGGAGGTGAGACCGTAGTGGCGGAATCAGGAATGAGCTCGTTAGGAGCCGAGACAAACTCAATTGCGTTAACAAAAGCAAAAGATTTCTTTAAAGGTGAAAATATTAACGTAAAGTCATCATACGTTACGTTAATGAGGTACTCTTTGAAAAGAGTGCCAGAGCTTTGTGTGACTGACAAGTCATGCAGAAGAACCAAACCATCATCGACGGTCGTTTTCACTTTTACAGTGAAAACAGCCGTCGTGAGGTTATACTCTGCATGACGAAGAGGGTGGAAGTAAAGGCGAAGAAAATGGCGGCCCGGTTGGAATACAAGAAACTTGTAAACCGATTCGGTGTTGAAGATTCTTGCAGTTTTGTATAAAGGAAGAGATATGTTTCCGGAGACAGAATTTTCGACGGCGAAGATGTTTTCATCGGTGGAGAGGAAGGAGACCGATTGCGGGTCGGATTTGAACGTCCTACCGTCATCGAGGAGGGTGTTTTGAGGCGATCCGCAGTCGATAAGATAGTTGTCCGAAGGAGTGAATCGAGCGGCATTGGTGGAAAGTGAGTAAAGAATGATGAATAGTAAGGTGAAGGAGGGTGTTGATAGCTTGTGTCCTCCGCCCATTGTGGAAATGGTGGCAGGCGGTGATGACGGTGGCGACGATGGTGGTGGTGACGGTGATGGAGGAGGAGAAATGATCAAAGTTAAAAGGAATGTTGGTGTTGGGAGCATGTTATGGAGAAAGATGAACGACGTGCGGTATTGTAGTGTGTTTATTATACTCTTGTAAGAAGACTTTTGTTTCAATAAAATTAGTAGTTAATAATTGAGGTGTTTAAATATGAGTTTATAAATTAAATCCGTTTTTTTAATTGGTTGTTTAATAACCGCGATATATGAATTATTTGGCTTGATTAATACAAATTATATCCTAGGTTTTGACCAAACAACTAATTTGAAATCATTCTACATGTGATGTGGTCTCGAGGGATAAATTGTAAGTAGTTTCATCTTAATGATACATTATTATATCATCTCTGATCGTTAATATCTCTTAAAAGGTATTTTCGGACACGTAAGCATCAACTCATCATTACTCTTTTGAACAAAAAAGTAAGTAATGATTAACGCATTTTAATGCCATTTAGTTATTACATAATTATAATATTTATAAAAAGTTATGCCGTTATTGTAAAAAACCCCACCTACAATGCTCCTATAATGCTTATAGGAGTTGTGTAAGAACGTATTAAGATATAATACCCCACATTTATCTTAAGGTATGTTATCTATAAACTATGCTAACATCTAGGCTGAAATTTCAGTATAGTAACAAAACGAAACTAAATCATTTTTGGTTCATTATTTTTAGGTTTAGTTTAATTACATGCACAAGTAAGGATGGGGATTTAAAAAGTGAAACAAACATAAAAAGTGAGATTTGATCTCCATCATAGACGGTATATATGATTTTAACTATTTTGACATTTACAGTGGGTTTTTTATTTTTATTTATATAATTACATTAAAAATTATTATATTTTTTTCTTATTTTAATTAAATAGTATTTTCTATACCATTATCATTACTTTTTTTTCTCTCATTCGCTCACAACCACTTTAAAAAATATTAAAAGTTTTATAAGGACTAAACCGTGATTATTTAAATATATCAATCCACAATAATATCTTCTCTCTCATTCACTTACAACCACTCAAAATCATTTCATATAATATATCAAACACACTCATATATTTTTAAGAACTCCACTGTGAATGTTTTTATCCGAATAACTTAAATAACAATAAATAAAATTATATGAAGAAGTTACTATTATTTTTCTTGAACAAGTTCAGTTTGACTGGTCATATATATAGAACTACACAAATTCATGTTAGGTTTTTGTTACAAAGCATCCACCCTGTTATGAAAAGTTTT
Organism: Flaveria trinervia; assembly: GCA_025506515.1. Classification (NCBI taxonomy): domain Eukaryota; kingdom Viridiplantae; phylum Streptophyta; class Magnoliopsida; order Asterales; family Asteraceae; genus Flaveria; species Flaveria trinervia. The sequence goes on along the minus strand of CM046456.1, from coordinate 4,794,600 downwards.
TTAAGGTATTCATATATTATCTTTAATTGTAACGGTGGAAAAAATATATAAAAAAAGAGAAAAAAGGAAATCAAGTTGCATAGAAAGTGGCATGTTTGTAGGAAGTTGTGTTTTAAGAAATCTAAGATGATGATGATGATAATAATAATAGTAATAATAATAATAATAATAATTAACTACCAACTAACCGGAGGAGGTCCAAACCGCGTCTCCAGCCTCCAGCTATCACAAATTCTCCCTTCTATTATTTTTTTCTTTCATACGTTGCTAATTATTCACTATATATTCTTCTTTATATATATATAGCTAGATATGATGGGTGTCTGTCGTGTGACGGAGAACACAAACCTTTAATAAATTGTTTGATTTCATGATGTAACTATTCTGTACAAGTATTAACGTATGCAAAAGTTATATTGAATTGAAGATCGTGAGGAAAATTGGTTTAAAAGTCTAGCAATTTTATCCCTTAAAGTCCTTAAAATTAATGCAAAAATATGATTTGTCCAATTATAAAATTGTATAGATAAAAATAATTAGTGATGAGTCATTTGCACATTAACTACCAGGTGGATCCAAACTTGTGTTAGACCATCTGATCGGTGAGACAATCCGAGGCTTAGGTGGAAATACTTGGCATGGCAGGTGTTTATAGTGAGATCCGTCCGTCTTAGACAGACGCGCGGGAAGAATCGTGAGGTGAGGCTAAGATTGGATTTTTTTTCTAGATTTATATGGAGTGAGTTTTTATTGGGATTATGACTAGTATAATGTGCATATTGACTTGTGTTTTATATTTACATTTAACTTTAGATAATTTTAAATGTGGGTTATATAGTAAAAATATATAATGTTCTAATTTTAAAATATTAAATTATATGAATTATTACACTATTTTATTTTCTTTAATAAGATAATTTAATTTATATAAATAAATTACTAACAAATATTTACTTACTATAATAAGTTAACTAAGTTTTTATAAATAATTGAATTATTATAAAAATAATAATTTGATCATGAAAATTAAATGTACAAAAGTGATGATCATATGAAAATGTAAGAATAATTTGTGAAGGATGTAATATCGAAAGAAAAATAAATGATTTTAAAAGATGAAATTCGTAAATATTTAATGTTGTGGATGCTATATTATTATTACTAGTTTAGAATCCCGTGTGATACACGGATTAAATAGATAAATATATCAAATATTTTGTAATAAAAATTAAAATAATTATAAAACAATATTTTCAAATAAAATATGATTGAATTACATAAAAATAAGTACTTCAAGTAAGGCAACAATAATATTGTTTTAGACTTCTTTTATGAAATTATTTTTTATTTTGCTTTTTAAAAAGAATTGATTTTTTAAACCATCCTTATAATACTTAAAAGCTCTTTTTAAAAAGTTTGTGTTTAAGAAAACTTTTATTTTATATTTTTTTTGATGTTTGCTTTATGTAAAAACCTATAACTTTTAGTTTTTACAATATACATTTTTTATTATGTAAATGTTTAAAAAGATATAATTAGCATTTACTATTATCTAATATTAAAAGATAGAGACGGAAAAACAAAGATGAGAAAGCATAATATTTTAACAAGTGACATTTTAAAACTTTTTTTTATATATATTGATAGATTTGAATGGAACGTACAACTATGATAAAAATGATATATGTTATTTTAATCGTGTTCACTTACTAGTTTTTTTTCGAATGCTATTATATATGCATGAATAGAAAGACCAAAAGTGATAAACGTCGTAAAATGTGAAGTGTCATAAAAATGGTATAGCCAAAATTAGTAACTAAATTTGTCCATTTCTCCACCGAATGCATATGTTGTGATGGGATGGATTGTGAATGTTTAATAGTTCAATGATATGGAGGACAATCTGGATTTGAGAAAGTTGACTTATGTAGATTTTGCTTAATTAAAGGCTGACTTTTTCGTAATAACTTGTAAGTTGTCGTATAAGTTTATGTTTTATATTACATTTTATTTATTCATTTCAACATTCAAAAAAACACTATACCCGCCGTCCCAAGGGCGGAGCTTTTAAGGGGTCGGGACCCTTATTTTTCCGCTCATAAGTGAAAATTTAGGCGTATTTTGTCTAAAAGTTTTATACGTATTGAATCCGACCTTCTATATAGCAATATGATAAAACTTTATAGGTCCCGTGATATTCGGCATCCCAGTATACTTGTTTAAGCTCCGACACTGTTACAGTCTTAACATTTTTTCAAAAGAAAACCTAATGAATAATCATAAGTTTTTAGTATATTGTATGTTTATACCCATGTAGAAATGAGTCCATGACATGCATGAAAATATTTGATGTTTATTTACCTTGTTTTGTGTATACGCCATTAAACGACTTAGGTTTTAAGAAAATAAAGTGGATAATTGAAAATACATTTACGAGAAGTAGAATCTCGAAAGTATATAAAGAGGAGATACGTATGGCTATGGGACAAGTTTAGGATGTATATTAATAATTTCAGTTTCATATCTGATTGTAAAATCATATCGCAAACTTGTCAGGTAATGACCCGATAGATATCAAGTATACTCATAAGTATCAGGTACACTATTTAGTTAATTAAATCTTATCCGTTGAGATTTCCAAATACATTTTTTACTATTTTAATATTTAAATAATTTGTCATCTAATGAAATTAGAATACAAAAGATTAAAACTCGGTGAATTAGTTGACTACTCTATTGCCAAAAAACAATTAGAATAAATAAACAAATAAAGTGTTTACATTTACTGTTCTGTGCGCATGTTTTAGTAGTCAAGAATCAGGTAAAAGTGTGCGTATGTTTTAGCAGTCAAGAATCATCTAATACTATACGTGTATCATACCATGACTAGTTATAGATGCGCGGTGACTAACATTGGAGGAGACCATGGTAGTGGTATAGAGTTAACGTTAGCACAAACCCATGACTAGTCGACTCCTATGATTGTTATTAACATTATTTTTATTGTACTTTTGATGTTCGAATCATGTATCGTGTTATACAAGTTCAACATTCATGTTTTTGGACTACAATAACGTACTTTTAATTTCTACTTTATATCATAATTATGAACATTTTGTCACGATATCTCCTCAAAGCTGATATAGATTGTTTGGTACATTTAAGTGTAGTTTGTCTAGTAAATGTAGCATATGCAAGTTCAAAATAAGTGGATCAGATCAAGATTTTGTCAGAGATTCTTGTACTTAGATCATTATTTGAATCAAATCTTTAGATCATTAGCAAGACCCACCACATGTGCATTAAAATCTTCAACCCTTTGTTACATACTTTGCCCACTACCTGTTTGTTTAACTGTCTCACAGAACCAACACTCATAAAGATCTAAAAAGGTTGAGCTTTTTCATGAATGTTTTAGAAGCTGGAATGATGATTTCAACTTCTAATCTAATTATAAAATACAATGACTAAAGATTCGAACGAAACACAACGATTGATGATAACAGAAGATGATTGGATTACTCCAACTATTGGGGATTTTATAGTAACTTTTAACAAAAGAATTCTACCTTGTTTTGACCCAAATCAATTACAGTGGCAATAAATTGAACTATAACTTGTTTAAATCTCAAAATTCATAAAAAAGAACACTAAATATCATCACCTCTTGACAACAATGATGGTTCAGTTCATCAGTTGCTAGTAGCTTGACCCGAATGCCGAATATCAAACTGATCTACATACTGCAGTGGGTTCACTGTCTCATTTCTAATTCTTTTGATCTTAGGGCTCAAAAGTCCCCTATGCCTGAACCCATACAACTTCAACACTTGATTATCCGCAAAGTTAAACGCGCGTTCCATGCTACTTAAACACCTCTGAACAGGGTAATCCCCATAGCTCCCACAAGGCTTACAACCCACAAAATGTGTCACAAATGGCCATCTTTCATCACCCAAACCCGGGTGGTACTTCTCCATCATTTCTTCATATCTATCCACTAAACCCGCCCAATACCCGTGCAGAAAGTATGAATTCTCAATGAAAACCTTCTTCATCCACTCGGATTTCGTGATCAACAAGTATATTAATGCAGATTGATCATCAGCTTCAAATGCAGGCCTCCCTTTCAAATTAGCTGTCAAAATCTTCCCTGCTTCTTCGCGCACAGGCCCTTTCGGCCCATTGGCGCCCAATCATCAAGCAAATCCAATGACCATTGACAGTTTCTCAACAGAAAACTACCAGTGTTCAAAGCAATCCAAGATTTCTGATCAAACAGCAAATCAGGGTACCCATGAATAACCATGTTATGATCTTTATACTTCCACAATGGAAGCTCAAACACCATATCAGTAAACAATGCATCACTATCCATCCACCAAATCCACTCGACTTCCGGATGTGATAACATCAGCCTGCGAATCAACGGCAGTTTCGCCCAATACCCCGAAAGCTCCTTATCCAAATGAGCCATATTGTACACAATTTCAATCCCATGAATCCTACAGTAGTCAATCTTGTTCTTGATTGACTTCAACAGATAATGATCACCAATAGCATTATCACAAGGGTTTGGTGGAGACCCTGTAACTAGCAAGATTCGAGCTTTACCATTAACAACATTGGGGAAATCTTGATTCCGATTCAACCAAAGATTTCTCTCTTCATCCCAGTTCAAGATCTTTGCACCAAGAGTGTAAGTATCATTCAAACTGATCATGGTTTGATTATTATAATAACTATCATCCGGGTCATCCGGATCTTTATCGGATCGGATCTCTGCCAAGATCCGATTAGTTTCTTCGATAATTGCTTGATTTTCTAGCTCATTATCTGATGAAAGTGACCCGAATCCGATGGTACCTCGGAGAACAAGAATTGTGACCAACCCACAGAGGATTGTGATCTTGATGTTGTTAAGGGTTTTATGGATCTGACGGTTGCCGGCGCCGGAGCGGAGGGGGGTCCGGCCGCCGCGGGCGCCGCCGTGGGGGGCGGTGGAGGTGGGTAGCACGGCGGAGCCTCTCTTTTGAGCTCCTTCATGACCCATGATTTGGGGGGAAATGGGAAATCTTGATTTTGTGTGTGATCTTTGTGAATCTTGATTGTTGAAATTAGGGTTTGGAGATTGAGATTGTGGGTTTTAAATGAGTGAGTGGGTTGTGGGAAAGATTGAATCTTTATGATGAAGAAGTGAAAGATTAGAGTAATCAAGATTCAAGAACGTGGGAGAGTGTAAGATGTATGTATGAAATCATGAATGAAGAGCACCGACTACTGTGTGTGTTTGTGTGTGTGTTTGTGTGTGTGTTTGTGTGTGTGTTTGTGTGTGTGTTTGTGTGTGTGTGTTTGTGTGTGTGTTTGTGTGTTGTGTGTGTGTGTGTTTGTGTGTGTGTTTGTGTGTTGTGTGTGTGTGTGTGTTTGTGTGTGTGTGTGTTTGTGGTGTGTGTGTTTGTGTGTGTGTGTTTGTGTGTGTTTGTGTGTGTGTTTGTGGTGTGTGTTTGTGTGTGTGTTTGTGTGTGTGTTTGTGTGTTTGTGTGTGTGTGTTTGTGTGTGTGTTTGTGGTGTGTGTTTGTGTGTGTGTGTTTGTGTGTGTGTGTTTGTGTGTGTGTTTGTGTGTGTGTGTTTGTGTGTGTGTGTTTGTGCGTGTGTTTGTGTGTGTAAATACTACTGGACAGTTAAGATTTTGGGGAAGTTTTGAGTCATCTTAAATTGCCAAAAGAATTAAAAGTTTTGGTCCCAAAAACAAGATCGTATCAAGTCATTTTAATTGCATTGATGTGGTCGATTTGAAAAGTAAAAACCAGATAATATTTAAAAGTGAGAAAAGAAACATCAACAAAACGGCTGACGAAATAAAGGTCGATATGTTCATGTTGGTCGAAATAAATTTGGCTCCAACAAATTGGATTGGTCTTGATGGGGAGATACGGGCGTATGGCGTTTTTTTGATAACTTCTAAAGGCTTGTCCTATTTTTATGGTTTCTTGTTGATATTATATTTTGTTTTATCCGGTCATTCCGTATTGTTGTGTGTAATTCTAGTTTTTTGTTAGGGTTTTTTATGACAAAAATTGTTATTGTTCAAAAAACTGAAGAAAATATCATCTCATTTATTTTAACGAGTGCAATCTAGAACTCAAGCTTGATTCTTTTTTAAAAAATGAATTAAGACGAGCCTTGTGTATATTTTTAAAATTTGTTATCTTTTATATATGTAAAAACTATATTATTTTAATTTGTAAAAACAATAATTCTCGGTGATTCATAAGTTATTATCATTTTCTATAATTTTTAAACCTTTTTATTAAAAAAATTTATCAAAATAGTCATGTCCCTATAGTCTCTTAAGAAATTATACCTTTTTATTAAAATTTTGAGTATGATATGTTATAAATTTGAGTTATAATTTAATTGAATAAATTATAATTTAGCATTTAGTATAAACAAACCAAATGAGCAAGCAAGCTAGTGAAGGAGGCAAGTAGCTAAGTTACATCGGTTTGGGCTCAGCTCGTAACCGAGCCAAGCCGGCTCCGCTCGTTTGTAGTGAGCTTTTTCAAACGAGCTACGAATATTTTGAATAGTCTTACATGTAGTCTAATAGTATTAAGTTGGTAAAATAATATCCCTTCTAATTACTTGAGGTTTCAAGTCTTATTGTAGACAAATAGTAAGACTTAAAAGTAGGTTTAATAATAGTGAGTTTTCTATTAAAACTTTATTAATAAACAAAAAAAATAAAGAAAATAATTTGTGAAAATAAAAAATATTAGTCAAATGCAGGTTTTAAAAGGTGTTTACGGGTTGGATTAAGAAGCGCGTAAAAGGTTATTGCCTTGTAGCTTCTTGTTTACTGAAATGATGTTTGGGTATTGAATAGTTGTTAATGAAGCATTGCAAATTAAATAAATATAATAAGAGTTGCATAAATTACAATCTGATGCACCGCCAATTATATGCATACAAAAGTTTCTAAATAATTATATACAAAAACTTTTGGCCTAGAGGTTTCAATTCTTGATACATCAATGTTATGTAAAGAGTTCGGATGAGTGCAACTGTGCGCCAAAAAGCATTGCAATGGTCTTTGCATTTTGATACGCATTTGTACTGTGTTATAATGCACATGACGCACTAATGCATCAAAATATATTAACCAGACGCTCAAACCTTCAAAACTAGAAATATATAACATGATGCATTAAGCAAACAAACCAACAAATAACATATAAAGTGATATGTAACCTAAATATTATAAAATGATGAATCTTTAACAGAATATCATGCAAATACCATAAAATAAGGTTATCTTTGGTGAATCTAAACCATGTATATTCCTCACAATATTATGCAGGGTGAGTGAAACATATATAGTAATCAAGAAACAGGACATTGTGTGCACATACTGAGGTTAAAGTTTGATCTAACATTCTAACAACGAATATTTTGTGTGTATGCACACACAGTATTTCTACTTGCATTGATGTATAAACTTACCAATCAAGTTGAAGCTCCTTTCTTTTTTATCTTCTTATGCACCATCAACATCTTACCTTTCTTGTTGGCAACAAATAACTTCTTACCCTTCTTCACATTTATAATTGGCTTCATTTTTCCTCCTGCTTTTTGTTTGGGTGTTTCCACAACACTAACTTTATCTTCCATTTTCCTCATTGGCTTAAATACCTTGGTGATCAAAGGGTTTAACACATCACTTGAACACTCAAGTGTGAGACCCATGGCTGTTGCCTCATCCCAAAGCTCTTTGCCCTTTTCAAATTCACCATTTCTACATAATTTTGGTATCAACATATTATAAACTGTCTCATACCCACCTAACGAGCTTTTTTTCATCAAATCAAACAACTCAAGAGCGTACTTTATCCTTTCGACCCCACAAAGAATGCCAATCAAATCATAGTAGAACTTGCGTTCAGGGATTAAACCGTCTGCAATCATCTCATCAACCATTTGCTTACCTTTACCAAATCTTCCTGTCAGATAGGAAACTCGTGCCACAAGATAATAGCTCACCCAATCAAGAGAACATCCTGTTTTCCTCATTGTGTTGAGAATCTGAAGAGATTCTTTAACTCTTCTAGTTCTGCCCAAACAAGATAACAATATATTGTAACTTATGGTGGTTGGTGCAATTGAACATGTTCGCATTTCGATCATTACATTCAATGCCTCTGGAACAAGCCCAGAAGGATTAGACTTCAAGTTTTTCTTGCAAATGCACTTGAGAAATGTGTTGTAGCAGAAAATATCTGGAGAGATACCTGCACCTTTCATGTCTTTGATAACTCGCCTTGATTCTTTCACATTTTCTTGCATTGACCACCCATGAAGTAGATTCCTGTAAATAATAAGTTTTAGCTGTACACTCGATATTTTATTCTTATGGTGATAAATGACTCCCTCTGCTCGCTTGACATGCCCTTTTGAGCACAAAGCAGCAACTATAGCGGTAACCGTAGTAATATCTTGTGGGCATCTAAACTTATCCAAATTCTTGAATATCCCCAATGCATCATCTACTCTTCCTAGTTTAACCAATGACTCAGCTACCGTACTAAACGTTGAGCTCTCCATCGACCTATTTTCTTTACCAAGATTCGAGATCAACATGTCTAATGCTACAAAATCCTTCTTCTCAGCAAACACTCTGATAGCATGATTATAATCTTTGTCTTCTAGTCCAACTTCTAACTGCTTTTCTGACCATAAAAAGAACCTAAGCAGCCGTCTCGTGGGTGCTTCTTTCTTGCTAAAGTCGAGCACTTGGGTAACGAGTGACGAGCAGCAAGAAACCTTGAGTTCATTAAGACTTGCTTCTAAGTCATCCAGACTACCAATCCCATGACAAATGACATCACACAACTTCACAAGATCACTTGATGCTGATGTTGAAGACAATGTAGAGCAGTGGGATAACAAAAAATGCTTCGGATTCAAGATACCAAGATTTGAACACTTAGGTTGCAGTAAAGGTCTCATTTTTTTCTAGAAAATACGTGCAAATACGCATAATTATATGCTCATTGTTCTTTGAGGCATTTCGTCGAACAACTGGTGTGCAACCAGTAATTTACAGTCTTGAGTTTCATCAATTAAGCATAAAAAACCCTGCAAGATTGAGCCCCAACTACTAAGAACTTATTATATTGGGGACACTGAAAATCAAAACGAGAAATTGAGAGGAAATGGGAATTTGAGTGTTTCTTTCGGTACTACTGTTGAATACTAAAAATCACCAGTCCCAATATAGGCGTAAATCTTGAATTGGATTGCTTTAGCGACAATTGTGTAAATTATAAAGCTTTGAGTATCTACTTGCGTGGTGTTCGTTCCCTACAATGTTCAGCGCTTCACGAACAACCTTTAACACTTGTTTAGAACTTCGGGTAAAATTAAGGGTTCAAGTCCTGATTATAACAAGTTGGTGTAAATTAATGATAGTGTAGAATGTTAGTTTGACGTCTACTTGTTTACAAAATAAATAGAAAATATCGTCGCGATCATACTCTATGTTTATTTGCAACAGGCTCCGACTCTCCGGTGACTAGTTACGTTATAAGATTACCTCAAGGTGATGAATAATTATTTGTAAATTAAATCAGCATAGATTAAATTACATGACATGTTTGTCACTTTATGAGACATGTACTGGAATAAACATCAAATGTAATTACAACAGAAGACATCAGAATTATTTTGTAGTTTCTTTGTGATGCTCTTCATATCTCATAAGCTAAATTTTTTCTCGCATATTATTTATAGTAAGAAAGAGTTTTTTGAGCTGAAAATGATAATGCTTGACATCATCTTATCACCTACAATATTAATATGTTTGTTTGTGTGATCGTTTCATATGACTAGCAAATTAGTTGTTTTATCCCGCAGATGACTATTTCTTAGATTCATTTCGAGTCTGTTTGACAACTTTTAAATGATTAAGTCTTGAACTAATTAAAGATCTAAACCATTAAATGTCGAATCATTAAAAGATCTAAACCATTAAAAACTAGTATATCGTTTAACTATTCAAATGCAAATGTCTTACCTATTCAAATAAGAGATCTTAACCACTTTAAGCATTAGACATCTTAACCATTCAGCATTAGTATAATACTTAACCATTCAGAGACAAATGTTTAAACCATTTAGAAATTTGCTCATGAAACAAACAATTTAAACCATTAAATGTTTAATCATTCAAACATCTAAACCATTAAGAATCGGATTAAAAGGCCACCAAACAACCATTAGTTATATCCCTTTTAAAATATTCACACATTAATCTATATATAAATATGATTTCTATTATATTATGGCAACAATCTTTATATGTTGACATCCTTATAGGAGGACAAACCCATAAGAACACTTAAAGCTGACAACACCACAAGAATCATAGGGTGTCTTTGGCTTGTGCCAGGTTTCTCCAAGAGGGACACAACAAGTCAGGTTTTTAAAGATTACGAGGGCGTATGGCAAAGATGATGATGATGAAGTAAACATTGTTTTATTCACCCATGACCTTGTAGTTTAATGACATTGATTATTATTTTTCACAAAAGTAACGCAGGCTCAAATACTTACAAGTACGAGATTAGATGGTATTCAGGAGTAAAAATTTGTTGTTAAAAGAAAACAACGTTCCATTCAAATGGAGTGAGACAGTACACAGGGTGGAAATATTTCTAGGGGCTCATACTAAATGATGGCCTACATATATCTGTTTTCTTGAATGAATAGACCATTTACAGGCATATGGATAGGTATATGCTAGATTAACAATGCTTAAAAGAACAAACAAGATTTAGTGTTTGTATCATTGCTTATATGTTGGGTAATGCCAAAAGATCACACATAAAGTTCAAAAATTGATCATTTCCAAAACATCAGCAAATAAATACTTTTCCTTGCAATCATAATCAAGGTTCTCATCAGTCTCTTGTCACCAGAATAGGAAAAACTGTCGGTGTTTGCCTTCCGGACCGAATAAACTTGCCCTGCATGTCACGAAATAGATGTCATTTACATGAACAAAACCACACTGCTATAGAGGATATGATAACTAAAGAAAAATTATGTATTCTCAAGAAGCATCAAGTCTTCCGAACAACGATAAAAAGTACAGTTTAATAGTATTTAAAACATGTTTTTGGTGCAGGTTGACTGACTTGCAACACTTCGGTCGCACAAATGAGCGGGTTGGGTTAAACTTAGGACAAATCCAGGCCAATGCAGAGCATTTTTGGTACAAGCTGAGTTGACCCGAAAAACTGTGTCCAAAATTTCTCTTACATGAATACTTAGTGTGTCAAATATGATTTTATATTGTTTCAGTAATAGAAAAAAAATTGATTTAGGATACTTACGCATTGAAATACATTTTGGATGGCTTCAACTTATTTGATTTGTTTCCTTTTAGCGTAATATATATTTTTTTCTTGTTTGAGATAAAACACAAACCAATTCAACCCATTCCTAAGCAAATAGATCAAAATTGCCACCTCTACCTTCTTAATTCAAATTTATGAGACAACGCTTACATACAGTATGCACACATGATTATTATGTATTAACATACAGATAATATTACCTTTGAAATCAGAAAATGAACAAAGCTCCGAGCTAGAGATGACTTCATATGAGCTTCATGATCTCGAAGAACACAATCTACCAACAACGAACCTCTTAAAAATCGTCTCATGAGTCAACAAGCATCCCAGTTATTCAACCATCATTAACCTTATATATACGAGAAACTAGTTCCATTTCTCCAGTGTTTTTTAAATACTCAACTACATTATGAACATAAGGAGCTTTAAGTTGGATGTTTTTCTGAACCATCAACTTAGAGAGCTTTGAAGCTTCCAACAAATGGCTTTCACTACAAAGTCCATCCATCATAATAGAATAAATCTCTGAATCAATACAAGCTGCAAACCCTAATTTCTCAATTTCATTATGTAACACAAAAGCATCTAGTACCCGTTTTTCCTTCAAACACAACCTCTTCAACAACTCGCTACAAGCCACACCGTCAGGCTTCAAATCACTAACCAACATCCTCCTAAATATTCTTTCCCCCTCTTCAAATTTATTAACCCTTAATAATGTCACCACAAGTGAGCTATAACATTCACTTTTGGAAACACTCCATTTAGCAACCAATCTATCGATTACTTTATAAGCTTCTTCCACACGATCCTCCTGGCAAAGGCCATTGATTAAAGTACTAATGGTCACCCTATTTGCTGCACAACCACAAGCCTCCATCCGATCCAAAACAGCCAATGCCTCCATCGATCTACCTCTTTCACAAAAACTACGGATCATAGTTGTATATGTAACAACAGTCGGTGCACATACCCCACCTTCATTCTCCATTTCTTGCAACAAGTTCAACCCTTTATCCAAATTCCCAACTCTACAAACCCCATCAAGAAGAACCGAATACGCAACAACATTCGGTGAACATCCTTGTCGGTTTACAACCTTAAACAACCTACTAGCATCTTCAACCCTACCCAAATCACAAAACCCTTTAACCATCGAAACAAACGTCACCATATCAGGATAAAGATCAACCAAACTCATCTCCTCCATTAAACCCAAAGCTTCATCCATCCTACCCTTTTCACACAACAACCTAATCACAACATTATACGCAGTAGTATCCGGTCTACAGTTAAAATCATTCATCTTTTTCAACACCCACAAAGCCTCATCAACAACCCCAGCTTCCTTACACAGATTCAAAACAATCTTGAAACTTTTCACATTCACCACACACCCATCAACACCATAAGCCTCAATAACATCCTTAATCACACTAGGGTTTTGGTCGATTCTAAACAGTTTACAAGCAATGTTGTACATGTATGAGCTATGCCTATACTCACGCTGAACCCCAGCCCATATGAAGAATCTAATACCTGATGTTGGAGATTGATTGATGGAACTGCATCTTTTTATTATCTCTTTAACGCTTGATGAATCCAATTTAGCCCCAATTCGATTAAGGGTTTTTTCAATGTTTGGATCGTTGTATTCCAAATGGGCACAGTATTTTTCAACGGGGTTTGTGATTGCGATTGTTGTGAAGGAGAATTTGGGGGTTTTGAGTCGGATTGACGATGAGATGAATCTAGAGACGAAAGGGATTGACATTGAGCTAAAAAATGGAAAACTGTGGTTTGACAATTTCATCCCCATCACTTGAATTAGAGAGATTTGGTCATGCACGCTTTGGTATTCTTCTTTTGCTTCACAAAATACACAATACTTTGAACTCGATCAACATATGAATTGTATACCATCGTGAATGAACCCTCGAATAATTTCGATCTGAAAGTATTTTTTGTAACTCTCAAGATATTTAAGTTTTGATTTTAAAGTTCATGCACTCGACTGATGTGTGTACATCTTTATAGGGGTGAGCAAAAAACCAAAATAACTTAACCGTAATCAAAATAACCGACGTAACCGAACCGATAAAACCGAAACCGCTAGAAAACCGATGGTTGGGTTTGATAACTTTAAAAACCGAATTTTTCGGTTTGGTTTTGCTTGTAACAAAAATCGAAAAAACCGAACCGAAACCATATAATCAAACTTGTAAATTTAGAATTGTAATCGTATACTAATAAAAATTATTAGCCTATTATTTACTTATTTAACTTGTGTTATCTAAAAAAGATTAAATATTTAGATTTCAAGAATAATATTTAATTTTTTTTATTTGCATGAATAGATTAAAATGTTTTATTGAATATATTGTTCTTATATTTTATGAATTGCATTTAATTTTAATGTCAACTAAATTATAAAAATATATAGATTGTATTTACATATCAACAAAATAATGTAAGGTCAAAATTTTTTGTTTAAATTCATTACTTAAAAAAAAATTTCTAAAACTAGAAGCACAAATGATGAAACTGAAAAAAACCAAAAACCTAACCGAAATCGAAGTTAAAACTGAAAACCAAAAACCGAAAAAACCGAAACCGAACGGTTTTATAAACCGAAATATCGGTTTTTGGTTTCGGTTTTATGCCAAAACCGAACCAAACTGACCATGCACACCCCTACATCTTTATTACTAGTTTACTATCAATAGTTGTCTCTTTCAACATTAGGGTCGAAGGAATCGTCACATTTTCTTCATTTCATTTCTAGTATGAAATATTGACGTCATGTTAGATTTCTTTCATTTCATTTAGTTTTCCCCGAACTGAAAGTGTAGTCTCGTTTTTTTTTTTGTTCACGACACTTGAAAAACATTATTGCTAACACTAGAAACTATTAGCATAATATTGTTCTCGTAACACAAATGGCATATTCTTTATGTCACAATCCAATTATATATATACTAATTATCAACTTTGTCATGCATTAGGGGTTGTACATATATTTTAGTGGGTTATACTCACTTTTGGTTTTTTTCTTAATTTGTAACATTTTTATTAATTCACTACTTTTACATATTTGACAATTTAATCCTAATATTTCTTTTTACTTTTGACTTTAATACCTTATATTTTAGAAAATTTCCCTTTTAGGTTTTTGGTTTAAATTTTACGAGCTAAAACATCATAACATACGTGTGTGTTTCAACGTTTTACCCTTAATGACCCCATTGAAATACGTTTGTCCTAGATCGACTTACTTATTGTTTTATATGTTTTATTTCCGTTTGCGTCGTTCAATGTTTTTACGTTTATTTTCTTTTGGTTTTATATTTTTCAATTTTTATTTCTTTCCTAATATATTTTTTTGGTATTGGTGGTCGCTGACGGTTGTATGTCATTGATAGTATTTGGCATGCTTTTACGTCCCCTGCTGCAACATGAGGGGCTTAATACTAGTTTAATAACTATAATTCTAGTTTCCCCATTCCGACACTTAGAGAGCACGATTACATATTATGGGTTAAATGGCCAAAATTATTATGAGATTTCGATTTCCGCTAATACATCTAAAATTTCAAAATGATCATTTAAGGGTTTTTTTTTTCTTTTTTTTCTTTTTTTTTTGTATCGAGTTAGAGTATTCATAATCTATTCTTTAAATTTATGAGTATAGTCTTTATATGATATGAAATAATTATAAGTGTAGGATAGAGAAAAAGTTACTATTCATCTATAAATTTAAGAAAATATTGTTTAAATCCTTATACTAATGAAAGAAAAAAATATATAATGATATAGGTAAAAAATATTATTTAATTTTAAAGAAAAGAAAAAATAATGAATTTTTATGTAATTATATGAATGAGAATAAAAAAGGGATGTGAATGCTCTTATGTTTGTTTATTATTGTTCATTTATGTTGGTTTATTATTGTCCATTTATGTTCGTGAAGTTTTCATTCATTTAGGTTCTTAACGAACACACATATTTTAATTTTTTAATAAACGAATAGGAACAAAAAAATCGTGTTTGATAATAATGCGTTTGTGTTTGTGTTCATGTGCGGTAAAAGTTAAATGAACGAACACGCTTGTATTTATCTTCTTCAAACGTAATTTATCTTCTTCTTCCACTTTTAATCATTTATCTCAACACAAAACTCTTACGTTGTGTTTCCAAGTCTCATTGAAGAAGAGAAAAAAAAGAAAGTGGAAGGGAAAAAAAAGTTGTGTTCTAGAGTTTTTTTAATAGAATAAAATGGAAGGATTGTTAGAATTTATGTTCTCGAGTTTATTTACGCTATGTTCCCGAGTCTCATTTAAGGAGAAAAATAGAAAGAAATGAGTGGAAAATGAAAAATAGTTGTGTTCCCGAGTTTTTTTAAGGAGGAAAATAGAAGGAAACAAAAAACACTTTTTGTTCCCGAGTTTTTTAAGGGAAGGAAATGGAAAGAAACGAAAAGAAAATTTTCAATAATTTTCCCTTCTAACTTTCCTTTCAAAACGGAAGGAAATGGAAAGAAAAGAAATTAAACACATAAATTTTTTAATTTCTTTTTATTTCCTTCGAAGTCTGGAACACGAAAATTTAAAATGCATTTTTCTTTTCTTTCCATTTCTTTTCTATCCTTAATTTCCTTTCTTTTCAATTCTTTTCTCTCATTAATTTCCTTTCACTTCTTTTCTTTTCTTTTCTTTTGTTTATTAATCTCGGAAACACAGCGTTAAGAAGGGAAAAGAAAAGAAGTGAAAGAAAATGAAAGGAAAATAAAGATTAAATTTAATCATTTCAAAAGAAAATGAAATGAAAAAAAGGAAAAGAAAAAGAAAAGAAGAGAAAGCAAAAGAAAGTGTTTCCTTTCTTTTCTTTCGTTAACACTATGTTCCCGAGTTTACTTAACGAAATAAAAAAAGAAAATATTTTTTTTTCATTTATCTTCTCTTCTCTCCTTTTTTCTTCTTTCTTTCTTTTCCTTTCTTTTAATTTCCTTCCATTTTGTAATGATTGAATTTAGCTTTTATTTCCTTCAATTTCCTTTTTTTTCTCTTTAAGTAAACTCGGGAACATGAATTTCTAACAATTATTTCATTATCTTACATTAAAAAAACTCTAGAATACAACTATTTTTTCATTTCCTTCCAATTCTTTTATTTTCTCCCCTCAAATGAGACTCGGAAACACAACGTAAGTAAACTCGGGAACACGGCGTTAATTATGGAACAACATCTCACTCGAGCTTTTGAACGATACATCAGAATTTCTAATTTCATCCCCAAATTAACCTTCGGTGCCCTCACCTTACTCTTCGCCCTCGGTAATCTCCCACTTCCCTTCACTCTCATACACTTTAGTTATCAAACAATCCAATTTTAACAACTTTTAATGATTGTGGTGTCCTTCGTGGTGCTGGATTGGGTGCCATTGCTGGTGTGGTTCTATTGGTGGAGATTTTGGAAGCTTCTCGTGCGTATTGGTGTCGAGAAGTCTCTGTTATGAGAAGCTCATCAATGGTTGGTGCAGTTGTTGGTGATTTGTAGTTGATTAGTTTCGTACATTGTGTTTTCACTTTACATGTTCAGTGATTTCTGTAGGCTGATTTCATGGAGGAGCTTGTTCGTGGACGATTCACGCAAGAACGTTTTCCTCTAGATGCTTTAATGGCCCATCGTTGGCAGGTACATGGTCTGTGACGACGAATGGTAGATTTTAGTTGAGGTGAAGTTGTGCGAGGTTATAAGGTTATCTGAGACGTTTAGGTCCAGAAAGACGAGGAGTTGTGAACCTAAACGCCTCAGATAAGCTCGTGCATGTATATTGCAAAGGGTTTGGGTACAACCTATACATTGTATACAATACTAAATACAAATATATACAAAAATATATATATATATATATATATGTATATATATATATGCAACTTTAGAGTACACCTATGAGTTAAGAGTAAGTACACCTACGAACTAAGAGTACAACCGATGGTCAGTTTAAGAGGTTGTTTGGTAGCTTCTTAATGGTTCAGATATCTAACGATTCAACACTTAATGGTTCAGACTGTTTTTTTAGTGAGCAAATGTCTGAATGGTTCAGCATTATACTAAAACTGAATGGTTAAGAGGTTTAATATTGAATGGTTAAGAGGTTTAATACTGAATGGTTAATACCTCTTATCTGAATTGGTCAGACATTTGATTTTGAATAGTTAAGCGATATATTAGCTCTTAATGGTTCATACCTCTTAATACTTTAACACTTAATGGTTCAGACATCTTATTAGTTTAACACTTAATCATTTCAATATTGCCAAACAACCCCTAAGTCAAAGGTTGAAGGTAACTTTGAAAAACGTAGGTCGGTTTTGATTAAATTTACAAAACCTACATTAGCACGATGTATAAAACCTCTTTGGTGGTAAATGGTGCACTCTCTAACCAAATGATTGTGGTTCACAACCTTTAGTGTGTAAATTTAGTGATTATTTTTCTAGTAACAGGAATTGTTGTAAAAATAATATAGAGAAAATTGCAAAAATAGTCGTTGTGGTTTGATCAAATTGCAAATTTGGTCCCAAGATTTTAAAAATTGCAAATTTAGTCCTAACATTTGGAAGTTTGTTGTAAATTTAGTCCCCACCGTTAGTGTCCGTTAGTTTTTAACAATCTAGGGACTAAATATGCAATATGTTCAAACTATAGGGACTATTTTTGCAATTTTCCCTAAAAAGTAAAATGACTAAAAAAATCAAATAAAAATTAAGAAATTAAAATTAAATTTTAAAAGATTCAAATAAACTTTAATAAAGAAATTCAATATCGTTAAAAAATAGAATAAAGGTTAAAAAATCAAACCAATTTTAAAAAGTAAATAAAAGTAACAATAGAATGCATATAAAAATAGAAAATGAGCACTAATACCCCGCGTATTAGTCACATTTAGTCGATATATATGTCTGTTAGTAGACTAGTTTTTTTAAAGACTCTCTTAAAAAATAATAATAATAACTTTTTTTCCATAAATGATATAATTAATTTATAAAAATTATAAATTAATTTAGATGGC
Organism: Flaveria trinervia; assembly: GCA_025506515.1. Classification (NCBI taxonomy): domain Eukaryota; kingdom Viridiplantae; phylum Streptophyta; class Magnoliopsida; order Asterales; family Asteraceae; genus Flaveria; species Flaveria trinervia. The sequence goes on along the minus strand of CM046456.1, from coordinate 4,776,109 downwards.
CAAAAATGTATATATATACTTCGAGTCGGAGGATAAACGAGGTCGAATCCCACTAAGGCTGATTCTATCTAAAGAAAATATTAATAATAATTTTTTTCCATAAATGAGCTCCGAGTCGGAGGATAAACGAGTTCGAATCGAGTTTTTTAAACCCACACAACTCATATAGTGTCCGTTAGTTTTTTGGATTTATACTTTCAAAAGGTTTTTGGATTCTTCGATTTAAACATGACATATGAACTTCATCAAAAATAATTATAAAAAATAAAACTTTATGCATAATTCTAATTTTATATTTTATATGCATTCTATTGTTACTTTTATTTATTTTTTAAATTTGGTTTGGTTTTTTAACTTTTATTCTATTTTTTAATGATTATTGAATTTCTTTATTAAAGTTTATTTGAATCTTTTAAAATTTAGTTTTAATTTCGTAATTTTTATTTGCACAATTGGTCCCTGTGGTTTAACTATATTGCATATTTAGTCCCCAGATTGTTAAAAACTAACGGACACTAACGGTGGGGACCAAATTCGCAACAAACATTCAAATGTTTGGACTAAGTTTGCAATTTTTAAAATCCGGGGACCAAACTTGCAATTTGATCAAACCACAGGGACTATTTTTGCAATTTTCTCAATAATATATGAGGTACTCGAGTTGAACGACGAAGTAGCTTACCGAGGGTTGTCGAAGGACTCGTTAAGACGCCTGCCATGTCATCAAATTTCTGATGCTGTTTCAAAACATTGGTTGCACAATATTCTTGCAGGTTCATGTGCTCCTTAAAACTTACATATTACATGCATTAGTTTTCGTTATTGTATTGGTTCGATAACAATACGTCAGTAAGTGTTTTGTATCATTGTGTTGTAGGATGTTGAAGTAGGTGAAATTGCTCGGTGCTTGCCACGCTGTCAACACAAGTTTCACCAGGCTTGTGTCGATACCTGGCTAACGCGACACGGGTCATGTCCCATTTGCAGACAACATGTTTTAAGTTTTTGTTAGAGGTGTCATGAATGATTATGCATAGATTTTCAGGTGTATATATAGGTGTTGAATTGTTGTAAGATAGTTTGTTGTAACATAGTTCTTGTTATTACAAATCTGTAGTTTTGAAATAACGTGTAATTGAATCTTGATTGAGTTGATAATTAATAGGAACCATTATACATCATAAGTTAACTCTGAAGACAGGGCGAATCGGTTTCAGTTATGGATTGGTGGCCTCGGTTGTTCAATTCGAAAACGACCTATACATTATTTATATCAAAAGCATCAAGGTGAATTTGAACACACTTAAAATTATGTAATATGAATACTAATGTTTTATACATTTATCTAAACGTGTCAAACAAGTTGATGTGTAATAATTAAGTTATAAATATGTTAATCAGATTAGTGAGTTGAAATAATAGAGTTGAATGATCGACCTCTTTATCATGATTAATTAAACAAATTAAACATTTCAAATCAAAACACAGCCCATTTAACTAAACCCGTTAACCTGATATCAATGTTAATAAACCAAACATGATGAGTTACACGGTTACACATAATATTCAATACTGTGAGGTGTTGATCAGTATGTCAAACTAGTTAAATAAAATCCGAACAGATTGCTTTCATAGCTCAGTTGGTTAGAGCACCCGTTTAGTAAGCGGGAGGTCTTGAGTTCGACTCTCAATGAAAGCATATAAATTAGTTGTTATTCTCAATTGTTTTAAATGTTGCTTTGGGGCCTTTTTATTTATTCAAAAATAATTGATCCACATCAAAGGTCTAAACCGGCCGGCTTCTAAGTTCTCAAAATTCAAAAAGCCAACTTATAACTTATATTATTCGATGATAGGATGAAAAATCTAAATCTTTTATAGAAAAAAACAGTGAATGTAATTGCGCACAAATTCAGTTTTGGCATATTTATTATCTGGTTTATAAATAAAAATTATATAGCATTTACAATTCTTAAAGCACATATTATAATCAATTTATGGTTGACTTAATAATAACATAATCTAAACAAATTTTATAATATTAAAATTCATGTCATCTGATTTCATCTCTAATAATTTCTTCTCCGCTTGAAGCATCTTATATTTATGATTTCTTTGTTCAACAAAGACGACACATCATTGGCATATCATATTTCACGTCGTTTTATTATGATATGGATATCGATTTATACAATCTGAAAATTGATATGTAATCACGTGTGAGTAAATTTAAATATAATAGAAAACCGAAAAAAGGATAAAAAAAACTACAACAGAAGAAACAACACAAAAAATTAGCAAAACAAGTAAAACTAGAGAAACCATAAAAATCAATAAAGAGCAACAAATGGATGTTTAAAATGAGGAAAAGAATGTGAGTTATCCTTAAATTATTGTGGTAACACCAACACAACCGATGTATAACTCAATGGAACCATTATCTGATAACCGTAAGAATTACTCAAAACATATGCGTTTAGAAAATCAATAAAGTTAGCAATTAAGTCAAATCTTTAGAAAATCATGTCACCATCTTGCTAAAAATGTTTTTATAAGCAAGAACGTGGTTGAAAAATCAAAGTGAAGATAATGGATATGGATGTAAAAAGCGTAAAAGTTATAATTTGCAAATTGGTTTTACAATTTTTTTCGTCTCTTGAAATGAACACATTAACGTAATCCTTTTACGAATATATTCGTGGACTATATAAGCTCATATGGTTACGTGTTAGCGTTGGTGACTAAGAAATATAAATAAACTCTCTCTTATCATGGATAAAAATATAACAGACTCTATCATGATATAAATTCATTGTACAAGATGAATTAAACAAGAACAATTGAATTACTGTCTTTATGAACCGTAAGGATTTAAAACGTTTAAAAATATATCACGTATTTAATAAAAAAGATAATGGTAATCTAAAACTTTAATAAATTTTTATATATAGTCTTTTTATTTAGGGTCTTTGAGTATCAATGGGTGAAATATTAAAATATTAAACCAAGAAAAACCTACTAGTAGTGGAATTATATTTTTGATGGTGGTGATTAAAGTAACGGCTCAAATGTAACATTAATTCATGCTAGAATTTATCCCATTGTTGCAAGGGACTAAAATGCAACACGTGTTCTGACTCATTTATACTTTGGTATCTTAAAATGACATATACATAAAATGAGGACCAATAGCATGTGGTTTATGTATAAAGAATATTTTGTTAATAAAAGTTACATTTTTATATATTCCTTTTGCTAAAAGGCAATGAGAGATTGCATAATTTATACCATGTATGTTAAAGTCACAATGGTGTGCCAATAATGAATAGAGGGAATATGATATCATATACGAAATGCTAATGGTGCTCTAGGACACCAAATGCTATAAAAATTCCTACTTTACTAAATTAACCTATAAAGTATAGGTAACTTGTTGCCTTACAAAATAAAAATAAAAATAACCTATAAAGGCTATACAACTAAATACTCTTATAAAGGACATGCAATTAGTTTTATATATTATATGTACGGGGGAGACCATGAGAATCATGAACCTGTTTTTTTAGAAAATGGTTTATTTTAGTAAAGGTATGTATCTAACTTATTTTCTACTATAGGTTCATTTGAGTCTAATCAAATTACAAGAGTTAAATGAAATATTATATAAAACTTGTTAATTTAAAATGAATATAGATTAGCCAACAATACCAATGAGAATGATCTATTGTCACCATTTGATTGGTCATCATTGATACTATTTTTATTATCGACACCACTACCATCTCTATCGCATTTGTAAGTCTCAAATTGGTGAGAAGGAGAACGAACCTTTTCTTATAATTGGTAGAAACTCTCACTATTAAGATGTGTTTTGCCTAGGTGAATAACTAGTCGGGTGAAAACAAAACCATGAGTTCCTTGATGGGTAATCCATTGAGAACAAAACAGACGATATATTGATATGATTTACGTAACCTATTACAACATCCATCTTTGCTGCCACCACGTCAACACCAACATAGTGATGTTTCCCACATGGTCATCATGACACCTCCAACACTGTTGTTTCTACCTCAACTTGTCCCCACTAGCCACCATAAATATATTTAGCAAGCGAACTCATTTTGATACTTGTTTTCTCTAAAACGAAATTTATGACAATCAAATGGTTCGTGTTGACGTGAATGTTCGACATGTACATGGATGCTGCAAGATCGACAAGTTTCCACAAGTGTTAGACTAGTTTTGTCTACTTCATTAAATACTAATATATGTATATGCATCTGGCTCATCGGTTAGTAAACGCATCGTAACATCGACAAGTTCGTATTTAAGTAATTAGACCGACTGATCAGGCTAGGTCTCAAAAACTAGTTTTTAAAACAACATTGATGATTTTTAATTGAATACATCAACCTGACAATCAAACTAATATTTTAAACACCGTTTATATATCATACTTAGCACCTCATTGCATTATTTGATTATATATCATGCTTTTCACCCCTTGGATTATCTATTCTTTACCTTTTTAATTGTTTATACATATCATGTTGGACGTCTACTCTGTTAAACACCTTATCAACTTTATTGAACCCAACAAAGTTTGATTAATATAAAGAAAGAAAACAAAAGCCAATACATTGGTGCATTACACACATGCCAAATTTTGGTTGGACAATTTAGTTATTTGCCACAAACCTATTAAAAGTTGATTGGTGGCTATTCCAATTAATAGCGATATTATACATTGTATAATGTATACTATATGACCAATTGTAAACATGATGGGCAAACATGGTTCATATGGTACAATATGAAAGTGGAAGGACCGTATCGAAAATAAGATAAAATGAGGGGTGAAAGTGTTAATTTACGAAGATACATTTTTGTCTGTTTTGTTGTGTTAGATATGAAGGTGATGTTTTGTTATGTATCACGAAGGGGTTATTATACGTCTCTATCCATACCGCCCCTAAATCTAACCCTACATTGCTTGTAAACTGTTGTTTAACATTTCATCAAACAACTTTCAGTGGTATCAAATCTTACAGATACTTTAACTTTTAAACGGTTGTTTGCGGTGACATTCAAATGACCGTTTAAGTGTGATTTAACGAGGCGATGTTGCTAGCTATAGTAGGAAGCATTATGACAATTGTTTTTGCCCGTAAATTCCCCAATTTGTACTTATAAATAATGGGCATAAAACTTTGAGAGAATTATTAAAGATACCCCTCCACTTATAAAATATGCCAATTTTGCGTCACCAAAAATGGATGATTCCTTTTCTAGTACAATCAGGAATACATGCTTTACATACGAATCAATTGAATGCATATTTTATTAAGGCGTATAATATTAGGCAAATAATTATTTATATATTAATTTAGAAAGTAAATATATACTTGCATATTTAATAAATGTTATACCATATGCTAAAAAAGGTTTGTTAATATTATTCACAAATTACATATCATTTCCTTTCCTTCTTTATATGTATTCTTATAACTTATAAATATTTTATAACCACCTCTATAAACATACAAACATTAGGTTACATCTACAAATTAGTGTAACTTGATCGAACCCTTGTGATCACGATACGTTGGATATGTTCGTCATATCAATGGGTTTTGGGATATGTATTTCTACTCTTAATCCTTAAATGTAAAATTGTATTCAATACTGGATCTAATATATGTCGGATATCGAACATACCCGTATGTATGGGTATACTTGCTATTTTGTTAAAAATACTCAATGGAATTTCTAGGTACATCTTTTTCCTACCATTCTAATTTATATGCCATTTATGCTTTTTAACAACTATCATAAATTATATATTATGATAAACTACATACATACCATTATCAATAAAATGTTGAAATACTCAATGGAATTTTTGGGTTTTGCTTTGTATTTTTTATTCAGCTATGATTTTAAGGTGTATTAGAATCGGGTTTGCTAGAGTATAATTATTAATTATGTAACTTTTGTTATTTGTACTTTGTAGTTTGTGGTTTGTTTTTCTTTTATCTTTTTGTTGGGCTCAACAAAATGATTGTGTTACATTTGCAACAGAGTGTACGTTAGGGTTTTACGGCGAAATAAAAATCATAAGGGTGTGTTTTTTTAACTTTTGTACATGCTTTAAGGTTTTATATTGCAATGATAGCCGCTAGAACGTGTTTGACATCCGCACGTTTTGATATTTGGGATCATAACAAAAGTACTAAGACACCGGGTGAAACATATAATTATTTGACATACACTTGACAAGAAAAAGAGAGTACAAAACTTCTTTACATTAATACCTTTGGACTTTTATAAATTACTTATTTTTACAATGTATTTTGTCTTTTACCTATACTTTTAACAAACAATTTGTTTGTTTCTTAGCAGAATTCAATTACATTAAAAAAAATACATTATAAACCATATTGTGCCAATTCACTGAATATTATTATAATACAATTACAGCAGATACACATGGAGTCTAAAGCCAGAGCACCCATTTGTCGATTTGTAATTTATTCAAGCTTTATCTTTTATTATAATAACTCCATTCCCCCACCTCTCAAATCATCACAACAATTACAGCAAATTATATTATTCTCCTAATTATTCTATTTACAGTAAAGAAAATCAAGAACAGTGGGGAACGATGCCTTAGTTCTTGAAAAGGGGATCGACAGACCGCAAAAAAGAGGAATTAAGTGCAGCAATAAGCAGTTTTGCAGCAGAATTTCATACATATGTGTGTATATATATGTGTGTGTATGTATAATCAAGAAATTTGACCTGAGGTGTCTTCTCTGTGACAATATGTAAGTTTTCGATCTGTTTGATTAATTTCTGTGGGCTTTTGTTGTTGGGTTATATGATCTTTAGCTTTATGATTCATTAATTGGTAAAACCCAAGGTTTGATAGGAAAAATTAATGATTTGGCTTCGTTGATTTCGATTGTTGAATAAAGATTTGATTTTGATGGTTCTTCTGTTGTTTTTTGAATCTTTTATGTTTTAATTTTCAATTGGATTGCAAGATTTATTGGTTGTAGTAGTCTGTTGTAAGATTATGTTTTATGGTGAATTGAGGAAACTCCCATTTTGGGAATTCTCAAATTTAGGGTTTCTGCTGATCTTTTAGATCTTATTTGTGTTAATTGAAGTCGTTCATGGATGTACAGATCGTCTGTTAATCCTTTTTAGATTGTATAAATGCTTCGATCAGTGATTTATCCTCTAATAATGTAAATTCAGTTATTAATAAGTGGAAGATTATTACTGGTTTGTATTAGGGAAATCCATTTGTGATTGAATTTAAGAACATCCCAAATTGGGATTTTTAGCTTGGGGCTTTCTGCAACATATTCTTTCATTTTATGCATCAAATATGTTAAATTTATGTCAATTTTAGTCCATCTGTTAGATGTTTTGAGTTGTAGTTTGGGGGTTTCTTGTGGGTATTGATTAAAGATTGTCTTTCTTGGTTTATTATCTTCTGCTGTATTCATCAAGCAGACACAGAACCAGGGGAGGGTCAGGAGGGTCCGTTGATCGATGTTTTATATATAAAAGATGTATTTTTTTAGGAAAAATACGCCTTGTACCCCTTAGTTGTAGTCATAACAGAAGAGAACTTTATGATAACCGTCCCACTGATAAGTGTTGGTTCCCCCACTGTCATCATGTGTGCTATCATCTAATCCCTGATTAGAAATTGAACCATCAAAGTTTAAATCTTTTAAATCTATACCTAAATTTGTCTTCTTTGACATATGAAATTCAATTGGCTCATTGGTTTAGAAGTTCTATATGTGGATTTAATATGTTTTAGAGTAGGCCATGACGAGGATCTTGATTATCCTTTATTCAAACTGTCATTTTAAAATATGTAAAATTTAATAATGTTTTAGGGTACATCAAGAGGTGTGATCATGTTTTAGAATTCTGCTAACATATTGTTAATTCGTAGTTGTCGTATGCATCTATCTGTTCTTTGTATCTTTGCTTAATGTTAATTCGTAGCTGTCGTATGCATCTATCTGTTCTTTGTATCTTTACTTGATTTAAATCCTGATGATAATTACCATGTATAATACTTAACACCAAGCACTTACATACAATATTCCAAAGATTGTATTTTGTTCTTCTTGGCGGCGTTTGTTTCATGCATTATTTAGATTCGGTTAAGTTTGCAGAAGCATACAGTCTTTAACTATATTATTGTTTCAGATAGGAATCATGTTGGAAGGTCCTGCTTTTCTTGTCTCGAGAGAATTACCAAGTGCTTGTGAACAAGAAAGCAAATGGGCTTATAACGTCTTCTGTGTAACCGAATTCCCAAAAGGAAAGCGTTATCTTGATGAAGAAGAAGTGATAGCCGGATTGAGGAAATCATGGAAACCATCTGAAAACGAGACACAAATGGGTGATTCAGTCGTTTCACTTTCTCTAACTGACCAATCAGATAACCAAGAACAAAATCATCAATCAGATACTAGTTCATTAATTAGTCAATTAGGTCGAGACCTCTCCATTAACTGCCTCTTGCACAGCTCAAGATCCGATTATGGTTTGATCGCCTCACTAAATCGCACGTTTCGGTCCCTGATTCGTGGTGGTGAGCTTTACAAGCTAAGAAGGCTCATGGGTATTATAGAACATTGGGTTTACTTCTCATGTAATCTTTTTGAATGGGAGGCTTTTGACCCAATCCGACGTAGGTGGATGCGCCTACCTACCATGGACTGCAACGAATGTTTCATGTGCTCGGATAAAGAATCTTTAGCAGTAGGCACCGAGCTGCTGGTGTTTGGTAAAGAAATAGACACACATGTAGTATATAAATATAGTATCTTAACTAACTCATGGTCACCCGGGTCAAAGACCAATACACCTAGATGTCTCTTTGGGTCCGCAAGTCTTGGTGAGTTAGCCATAGTAGCCGGTGGGTGCGGTCCATCAGGCAACATCTTGAGCTCAGCTGAGCTTTATAATTCAGAGACCGGGACTTGGGTCACCCTACCCAACATGAATCAACCGAGAAAAATGTGTTCAGGAGTATTTATGGATTCAAAATTTTATGTTATTGGTGGTATAGGCGAAGAGAATAATAACGAGCTGACTTGTGGGGAAGTTTATGATCTGGAAAAACGTACATGGACCGAGATTCCAAATATGTTTCCAGTGTTAACAGGTGCAGGTGGTCAAGATCCACCTGCAACCGCAAAGGCACCACCTTTATTGGCGGTTGTGAAGAATGAACTATATGCAGCTTATTATGAAGAACAAGAAGTGAGAAAATATGATAAGGGTCGGAATCTTTGGGTCAGAGTGGGCGGGCTGCCCGAAAGAGCAGGCTCTATGAATGGATGGGGACTTGCTTTTCGGGCTTGTGGTGATCAGCTCATTGTTATTGGTGGCCCTCGGGTTGCTTATGGAGGGATGATAGAGTTGAATTCTTGGGTGCCCGACGGAGGCCCGCCTCAGTGGAACCCGATTGCTAGAAAGCGCTCGGGTGGTTTTGTTTATAACTGTGCTGTGATGGGATGTTGAGATGCTAAACAGGTTTCTTTCTGAACTAAATCTTGGGAATTTTGTCAAACTTTTATGCTTTTTTGGTTGTTTTCTTATTTAAACTAAATTTGGGATAAAGTGTTTTAGTATTTATGTATGTTTTCTTTAACATCTATATATGCCATCAGATTTGCATAGTCTTGAATTTCTTACCAAGATGGTATCTTGTAGGATATGAATGGTTTAAAGTATAATTCAAGCCAATTTATACTTATAGTTTCTTTCCTTGTTTCAAGGCATTATTCATATCACATAAAAGAACACCATATGGATATTATATTGCATAGTAGTAGTAGAAGATCTTATAACTTAATACAAATATATATATATATATATAATCACAGTCGGTCGTAACTACCTTCAGTTGGAAATGTTCTTCGGTAGTATGAAGTTTTGTATTATCAGTCCTTTGTGCTCATAATCTCGACACGAGTTTACTGTTGTAGAAGATCTTTGAGTATGTCTACATCAAGATTACTGTTTTCCACACAATCCAATAGTTGAGATAGCCTTTCTCCTGCATTCTTCACCTCTTTTTGCAGGCTCTTTATGTAATTGCATGTGTCTTTGATAATCTTTAAAGCTGCTACCTTTTTCTTCTTATGCAAGTAAATCACAATTTATTATATGTTTTTAGTATGTAATATGCAACAAGTGTGACTTTGAGGGAGCATTTTGTAAGGCTATTATTCATTTAACAGAATTGGAATGTTTTAAAGAAACTGAAATGTGTGATCTGTTTGGTTTGCAAATGAGTAGCCTTACATGGCAATATGGCATTAATGCTCGTTAGATCGTTACGCATGTGTATTACTCAAATTTAAATTGAAAAACTGTAACTAAACGTACTCTTTGGTTGCCTTTCAAATTCGAAGCCGGGAGCAATGCTTGTAACTTCATAATAAGTTCATTGAGCTCGTGGTCGCGATAAGCGTGACCCTTTCAGGCTCTCTTATTCGAACTAGACATGACTTCAGTTATGGTGTTTTGGGAAGTTGCATATGTAATGGGGTTTGCTTAAAAAGGCAAGTGAATGTGTATGTTGCAGACAAATTATGTTGTAAAATAATAATTAAAACCGAACTTGTTTGGTTGCTGATATGATCTTTAGCTAGTTTGTCTGATAATTCTGTACTTTTCATTTAAAAAAACTAAATTTAAAGATTTATTTAATTGAGTCACTAATCAATCATGTTTGGTTATCATATTGGCTCTATTCACCAACTAATCTTTTATGTTTAACGGACTTAATTTGTGTTCACAAAGTAGTATAAAAATTTTAATGTTTTCTCTCATCTTAATAAATTACACCATTAGTTTTATTATCATAGGTCAAATGGGTCATATATTGGATTATTAGAATTTAGTTTATTAAAAAGAATTCAAGTAGATATCATGGCATTGACACATCACATTACCATATTATTTCGAGCTTCTGTTAAAATGTAATTGATCAATTATTAACATAGATTATTCTTAACAAGAGAGATGACCAAAATGTAATTGTGTAACAAGAAAGGTAGTGGATTTGGTGTTATATCTACCACGTTGACGATTGAGACCCCAAAGCGGCCTCCTTGTATGGCAAGAGAGAAGCGTTACGATTGAGGACTTTATACATGTCATAGAATAATACACCCGGGGGAGGGGGAGGGGGGGTTATTATAGGTTATGGACAATGCGAACAATACCAAGATGGTCACAATATACTTGAAGGATACATCACCATTGTGGTAGAGACGTTAACATGTGGATATTGAGTGATTTATAAGTGCTATAAACAATTAGTTAAGTTTGTGCGAGACGTAAGAATTCTATCTGATGGATGTCAGTGATGAAAAGATGAGTTGCTTACACGAACTTTATATGACGGAGATTTTTCTCATCACCACTCTCTATCAACCTTATGAAGGGAAAATTGCATAAGCACAAAGATGATGAGAAAGGTTTGTTAGAATAAAAAAGATGAAGTCAAAAAAATAAAGGAGCACGAGAAGCATTAAGAATGAAAAAGACCATCCATAGGCAAAAGTGTCATCAATGTTATGGACCCTTCGTATCATTTACTATATGTCGATTGTTATATTTTCATTTTATATCTTCACAAATAAGTAACATGTTAATATTACTAATAAACTAAATCATTAAAAGAACTTCTCATAATTTCATATTGTAATTATTATTTTTTATCACAAAATAAAAGAACCTTCTTAATTTTTTTAGTTTGTAATTCACACACAATATTATTATCGATATGTTTAAATAGGTCCTTGAGTTTGAGTCTTAACTTAAGAAAGAACTATGTAATGATAACTACGTGTATTATTAGTCTTGAGACAACTCTACATTTCATATTTAACATTGTTAGATTACATATATCTTTTCCACTAATAGTGTTGTAAAATGCAATTGTTTATGGATAAGTATTTTCATTATATTGTAATTCCAGAGTAGTTATATCAAATAAAATATGGCTTAATAGATTGTGTGTCTATTATGATACGTAACTTCAAGTTTATTTGCCTGTCATAATTTTTATTTGTGCAAGTATTCTAGGTCAATACTCACCTGTATATACAACAATGTCCGACGTGATGTACCCGTAAGCACAACAGTGTCCAGCATACCAACACCCCTGCTTGTCTCTACGATATCTATATTTATAAAACTTAACAAAATATGCGCTCATAGTTTTGTGAACGACAAAACCCTTTTGTAAGTCCACCTAAACTACTTCTAACCAGTTTTGAGTGTAAGTAATTAAAAGTAATATTTACTAATAATTCATGGGTTTCATTTGACCAATGTAAAACATGTTATATGTTAAACAACGTTTAAAAAGCATGTCTTAGTATGTTATTAAATTACTATTTACCTCTTCGAAAACAATAGATTTTTTAAATAGTTTATAATAAAAATCATATATTTCTAGAAGTAAAAAAATGTTTTTTTAATCATGAGAAGTCATATTATTAGGTCAATTTTAGTTTAGATACATTTATTGTAAGTGTAACAAATAATTTACAGATTTAAAGTTTATAAGCCTCATTAAATATGAAGGATAGATAATAAATAATTTGAAATTTGAAATGAAAGAAAGGAGTTGGTTCCGTAGGCCCATTGGTTCAGAGTCCACGTGGGGTCTTTTATATAATTAAATTCCTAAAGACAATGGTGGGCCTTGTGTGGGCCCAGGCCTATAAGTCGAGTGATTAGGATTTAGGATAGACAAGATGATCAACAAACTTGTGGATCCCAATTTTCATTTAGGTAATCATTGATTCATTTCTTTTCATTTTTTTTCGTTTATATGAAAATTGATATATAGTAATTTCTTTTAATATTGAGTTATTTAGAGTAAATTATTATATTATATAGTATCTAACGCCGACAAAAGCTTAAAAAAACTAAAAAGTTGATGTGAAATGACTTTTATTAAGCGAAGCACTATGAGGTGAAGGTATGAATGATAACTATAAGAATTGAAGATTGTTAACAATTAATCATACTCTGAAAAATTGAGTCTAGATCGATTTAAACGAATTTGAAAACAATTCAAGTGATAGTTACAAATCAGATATCTTCATCCGTTAACTATTTTGTTTACAATCAAAGGCATTGATCGAGATCACCAAATCTTGTAAATAACGAAGACATAACTTGACCTTGAAGTTAATCCAATGGGCAGATTCAAGGTTTTATAAGGCAAAGATAAGCTCCTCTTAAGTTTTAAGGTTCGAGTCATGTGTATAACGGGTTAGTGTCATTTACTTTTTAAAGTGTGCATTATGTGATATTTTCTATGACATACAAATAACGTTCCAATTATATTGGAGTTCATTTGTTTACATCTACTTGAATAGCATTAAAACATAAAATATCAATGCCATGTGATGTGGTATTTATTGATGTGTGAAGTAACGTCTATATTATACAAATATCCTACATATTTTACAAGGAAAATTAATAATATATTGTTAATATTTTTCTTAACTTTATTTTCGTTTAATGCGATGAAAAGTTCGAGATATTACCTTTTCATACGTGAGAGTATTGTTGTAAGGTATTATAATGATACTTGAAAATATCATCTAACCTATTTTCTCAAAGTGAAAAAACCTTTTAAATTTCTTTGTATAATCTTATATATTACATGACAAAAAAGGAAAAACTAAGGTGTTTTGTGTGTATATATGTGTTATTACCATTGAAAAAAGAGGGGAAGAGAAGCATCGTGACAGTTATACGGTACATATTATGATATTCCGATGTTTATATGTCACCATCATCTATAATCACATTAGGAGAAACTACTAGCCGCATTTTAAAAAAAATTATAAAGTACATACTACTTATAATTTTAGAAAGTCTTGAATACTCTTTTACTAATATGAAAAGGGGTCACAATATTAATTGGCATATAAGTACTAGCACTTTTTAGTGATTTTAGAGTACTACACCAAAGGTAGATTTTTCTCTAGTTTAGAAGGTGGTTGTAGAAGGGTTTACTAAGGTATGACATCTACAAAATAATTTCCAACATCTATATATTGACATATAAGATATTTACTCAATGAAAGTTTAAGCTCAAGTCTATTAAGAAATCTTTCAGGCGCATTAGTTCTACAACTAGTAATTGTTTTCATTAAAAAAAGAACGATAAGATATTCATAAGCTTCTTTGGACCGAATCTATCACTCTCTTCTTCATTACATACTTTTGAATTTGGCTAATTAAGAGATTGTAGGCCTATTAGAGTATTAGATCTAATGAACTAAAAGCCCAATCCATAGGTTTAATATGTTATTATCTAATTAGCTTTTTTATTATATCACAAACAAATAAGTTCCTTTTGAATCAAGTATTTATTTTATAATTAAAATATTAATTTATGTTATATGATTTCTTTTTATTTAATATACACACTAAACTATATATGTAATTAAATTATAAATATCGCGGATTTAAATAATACAAATCGCTATTATGAAGTATGATTATGTTCTTGTTATTTTATGCACATACATATAATAATTTGTTATTAACATGACAGTGTTACATATGTTATATATATATATATATATATATATGTTATGGATACTTAAGCTTAAACTTTAAGAAATGATAAGAGTTGAGATGAACTCACAGATGCATTCTTCAAACTTCCATTTAATGATCTATTGATGTACCGATAGTCCGTCAGTAGATACTTTTATAATGTCATGTTTTCCATCGAAGTACTACAAGACCAATTTTCATCCAACGACTTCTGATGGGTTTGTCCAAATATAAAAATCTTTACTTAAGTAGTGATATCTTAATTTAGGTTTTGAGAAGTAGACAACACTAGTGGTGACGACAGAATATATAACTCTTTACCCCCTCTTCTCTGGCTACTGCTCATAATTGTAATTCATATCTTTTGTTATTGTCCAACACTTGTTTTCTAACAGCATGTTGTATTGAAAAACAAGACATAGTCGATAACCTAACATATAATATTCACAACCGACGAAAAACATCCGTGATCAAAGATATGTTTTATGAGCTCTAATCAACATAATTTTCCCATACAATTTTAAAATTCAAAAGCTACAAAAGAAAGTGAAAAAGAAATTCCATTTTTGAATAACAACAGGAAAATGATGCCAACAAAGTCATTTTCTTTTTCTTTTTGCCTATTTGATCTTCTTAATTTCATCTTGTCGGATACAGTACATCGGAGTCCATCAACTATTGATGACTCTAGACTTATAGCCTTTGTATTATTGCAAAATGCTTAATTTCAGTCCCTACGTTTTCATAACGTGACTATTATGGTCCCAAAATCTATATTCCGTACACTTTAGTCCTCTTATTTCATCCAACTTTGATTTAAATATTGCACGTGAATGCAATAGTTATTGGTATGCAAATTTTCAACAAAATGACTCGTTATAGTAGGGAATGTACTATCAATATGTTGAATAGGTCAAAGATGTATATATATATATATATGCAAAGGTTTTTGTGAAACCGTAGCTAGAGATTTTCTCATGAAAAGTGTGAGAATAATGATGGAGTAAATTTTTGAATTTGGGAAGAACGGATATAAATATTAAATACACACTTTTGTAGAGCTAGAGGTTGTGGAGGTGAGAGCGCTATCATAATTATAAGAAGCTTTAAATGTGTTCTAATATTATTGTTATTATCTTGAATCGACCATATAAATCTTCAACATTAAGTGGAGTTCTGGATTAAGCACTGCATCGAATCATCGATCCAATTGTTGCCAAATTTAGCTTCACCCATAAAACTTTACATATAAACAACTAGTTAAGAAAATTTAAGTGGTCAGAATCATAAAATCATCAAGTCCTAATGCCATTAAAACCTCTTTAGATATTGTTAAAAAAAGACATGACAACTTCATCAAATCCGATAAAGAAAGAATTATGGACATGTTCTATACGCGACTTGTTTTTTTTCATCAAACTATCAAATGATGATTGCTTTACAATTTTATGAACAAGTGTAGAAGACATTCACAAATGAAGGATATTTGACGCATTGTCATGTAGAGATATACCCACATGCGAACAATCATTCTTCCACTAAGTTCCATCAATCATATATCCCAACCTTACTCGACTGTAATATTATATCTTTTTTATCTTCTTACGCTACAAATCATTTTCCAAACACATCATATGCATCTTGGCCTTGCAAAGGTAGTCGTATACTAGCACGTCTCATACAAGAAATGGTCCTAGATCATCATGTCACCTAGAACCATATGTTGAACATGAATAACAACCTAACAAACAAGACACTTTCTCGATTCAATTATTAATTCAAAAGATCAACAGGAGATGAATTGTGATCAAAATTCTTCCATTTAGATAGACTCTCATTTCCATAGAGTAGGTAAGCATTTACTCATATCGCACCTACTCTCCTACTCTAAAAACATTCTTATACTCAGTGACAGATTCAAAGTTTATACAAAGATATATTCGTAACTAGAAAGATAAATAACAACAAAAACAATTTTTAACAACCAATTGTCCACCCATAGATTAATGTAGTTATTTCATACTCCCATTCTTTACCTTACTAATACGGAATGCCCTATTTAACATAAAAGGTGTACTGACAACTAACAATGTGATTAGCCTATGTGATTAGCCTATACACGTCATATCATCTTGTTAAATGTAACAGAAAGGCAAAAGCAAGTTCATGAACTAAAGTCAATCACTCAAGTAACAATCATTAATTCTCCCTTATTAGTCCATATTAATAACACATCAATCCACATTTTCTTTCAATCAACACCTCACAACTTCAAAATCCAACCTTCAAATCTTTTAACATCAATCAACATTTATCATCTGCTAATTTTATCTTATCTTTTCTTATAATATAGCGTGCTTTAAGTTTTAGCGTCCGGATTCTCTCTTTCACCTCATGTTAACAATATTATTATTATTATTATTGGAGTGAAAAACATTTGAAGTAGAGAGTGAGACTGTTTATATGTTAGTTGAAAGAGAAATAAACACAAGTCCCACATTAGATTCAATCCTCCATATCTATAAGTTTAGAGAGAGAAATAATATTATCATCTCTCTCTCTCTCTACATCTATCTCAACTCTCATGGATGGTGATGATGATCATCACTTCCACCACCACCACCACCGACCCAACTTCCCCTTTCAACTCCTAGAAAAAAAAGCCACCGCCGCCACCACCACCGCCACCACCACCACCGCCACCACCACCACCGCCGCCACCGCCGCCGCCACCACCACCACCGCCACCAAACTAACACCCAAAAGAACCTCCACCAAAGACCGTCACACCAAAGTCGACGGTCGAGGGCGGCGCATCCGCATGCCGGCGTTATGCGCCGCCAGGGTCTTTCAGCTCACACGCGAATTGGGTCACAAAACCGACGGCGAAACCATCGAGTGGCTGTTGCAACAAGCCGAGCCGGCGGTTATAGCCGCCACCGCACCGGAACTATTCCGGCGAACTTTACGTCACTCAACATCTCCCTCCGGAGCTCCGGTTCCTCTATGCAGGCTCCGTCGCACCTCCGATCGGGTTATTTCAACCCGAATTTTACTCTCCCGCCAAACCGGAGTCTTTTCGGGTTATCGTCGTCGGATCATGGGTGTTCAAGTATGTTGAATTTCGGGTCGTCGGCGAATTTGCATCAGATACTACAAGCGAAATTGGAAAACAGGGATGATTCCGGTGAGTTGCCGGAGACGGAGGAGGGTGTCGGGAGAAAACGTAGGGTTCCGCCGGAGGTGGAGCTACCGTCGCAGCACCACCAGCAGTTGGGGAGTTATTTGTTGCAATCGAGCTCATCTTCCGTCGCCGGAGGCGGGAGCCACCAGTCGGTGCCGGCGAACTTTTGGATGAGTGGTGGCGGTGAGTCAATTTGGACTTTTCCGGCGGTCAACAACGCCGGCGTGTACAGAGGTCCGGTGTCTACGGGGTTACATTTCATGAACTTTCCGACGCCGGTGGCGGTTTTGCCTAGTCAGCAGTTGTCAGGTGGCGTCGCCGCCGGTGGTGGCGCCGGCGGCAGCGGTGGTTTTACAGAAGGGCAATTTGGGATGCTCGCCGGAATAAACGCTTACCGGCCGATGTTCGGCGGTGGGTCATCGGAGGCTAGTGGATCTCAGTCGCATCACGGCGGCGGCGGTGGTGGTGGTGACGGTGGCGGTGGCGCCGGAGATGATCCACATGATACAAGTAGCCACCAGTCGTAAGGTTGAATTAGATGTGTAAACCTCACATAAGGTTTGATTTGGTTTAAAATTTTTGAAAAAAAAAATAATTTACCCCGATAATTATGCTGATTTTTTTTTTAATTTTTTGATTTTTTTTTAAAATTTGTGTGATTATTTATGAGGATCTACAAAGCGTTTGGAGAGAGAATTTTTAACAGTGTGTATTGTTGGTTTTAATCATTACAAGGAAAAAGAGAAGGCCCCATTTATGATTTTTTTTCTTATTTTATTTACGAAAATGATTAATATGTCACTTTATTAACTTATTTTACCAGTGGTTTTGTCCACGCATTGTGTTTATCCGATTTTAAATAAATTTATATCATAACATAGATAGAAATTAACATGTTAAAAAGTATATTTAAAGTTTAAATTATGTTTTTGTGAAGAAACTACAAATAAATTATATCTGACCCATGAGTTACAAATTAAATTAATAAAACTATTGTGTTGTAATGGTATATTTAATTATTAAAAAGATTATGTTGTCATGAAAAAATTAAAAAAAAACACTTTCTTTATATGGTCTAAGTAGGTTCCGAATAAATTTTATATTAGAACGTTAATAAAAATAATTAAATAATAACGTTTCGGTAAGTGTATTTAGAATTTAGTGAAATGTTATGTTTAAAAATTTATAAAAAATAAAATATATTAAAAAGTATTATGATATTAGAATAATATTAGCTTGAAGGACCTGTACATTTAACTAAACTTTTATGTTAATCATACCTGTTTTTTGTAAGTTTTTTTACCGTTTTTAATATACTCATATTAACTATTTGGACATGTATATCGTATAATTTTAATTCTCGATCTCTTATATAATCGTGAGAATGTTAACTTGGGGGCTATTAATTATCTTTTAATTGTTTTAAAAAGGATAGTCGATTTTTTTTGAACGGCCAACGAATAATTTTTAAACCTGGACATCCGGATAAATTCATTGGCGAAAGGTCATCTACGCTCGCAAACACAGACAATGCCAATGACCAGACTCACCCACCATTCCAAGGGAAATCCAGCACCTAAAGGTGAGCACCTAAAGGTCCACTGTGATAAAACTCTTGGCACACTAGAAACATATTGCACCTAGTAAAATTCCAACACATAACTTCCATTTTAAAAAGTCATAGGGGGTCTTATTTTAAATCAGTTGATCTAGGACTCATTATTTTACTTTTATACCAGTGGTAAAAGATTTAACTATTGTAAATGACACGCACTATAATAGATTTTTTTAACAATTTTCTTTCATTAAAGGAAAAAAAAGCTGTTCAATTAAAGTTATTTATTTAATAATTTAGTTCAAAACGATTATATATTTTAGAGAAAATTCCAATCTAAGGTTACCAATATTTTTATTTGTTTTAAGCAAGTCACTAAAGTTTTAAGAGTGTTTTAATTAGGCCCCTCATATTTTATTCACTTATTTTAAATAATTCGTATATTGTTTTTAAGCAATTCATTTTTTATAAATATTTTTGCCTTTTTTAATATTTTAATTTTTAAAAAAATATTAACAATTTATGAATGACATAATTAGAATACTCTTGAAACTTTAGTGGCCTAATTGAGAAAAAAAATTTATAAGTGACTTGATTGTGACAAAAAATTTTTTTTAAGTAATCTAATCAAAACAATTTTGAAACTTGATCATTATTTCATAAAGTTTTTTTAACAAGCAAAAACATAAATATATTAGAAAGGGTCTAGCATGATAGTAAAAACCACGGATAATACACCAAGATAGCAATAAGAACAAAATAGCATAACATTTTAATATAATTATTTGTTATTATATCCGAAAAAAAAAAAGAAAAGAGTAGTTTTTTATATTATATTAATTCAACATTCTTTGAAAAACGTGTAAGAAATGGTAACTTCTTGGATCAACCACGGATGAAATTCCGTGTCAATCCCACGAAGCTTGGAAGTGATATTACACCCGAGGTTAATATCTGAAATGACGTCACTTTATTTAATTCCCATAATAGATTTTATAATATAATTTAAAAATAAGTTATATTTAAAAGTAAAAAAATCACAGAATAGTAATCAAATTATAAAAATATTTTTTTGTTAATAAGTCTTTGATCAAATGGTTTAGGAGGAGGCAACCCATGACTTTCTAAAGTAGAGATCATAAATTGAAGTTTCACTAAATGCAATTTTGCTCCAAGTGAGTCAAAGGTTTTACCACAGTAAACCTTTGGGTGCTGAGTTTCCGTTAGAATGGTGGGCGAATCGGGTCACCAGCGTTGTCTGTGTTCGCAGGTGTGGGTGGCATTTTACTAATGGGTTTACCCGAGTGATCGGGCTTAAAAAATTATTCGTTGGCCGTTCAAAAAAAAGTTTTAAATATGTTTTAATTTAATTACTCATGCATATTCTTCTCAAATTGAACCACTAAATGATCAAATTGAGTTATATTAAATTTTCTTATGTCAAGAAAGTTATAGTGGAAATGACGTGATGGTCAAAACTTTCAATATATAAAATTATATTAAAAAATAAAAAAATCACGTTAGTTATGAAAAAATAAAAAAATACCTAAAATTTACGTTAACAACCATATAAGCATCAAAAGATAGAAAAAATTATTTATAACTGAAACAAAAATATAACATGCTAAAAACATATTAAGTCTTTAATTTATATAAAATATAAAAACTAAGTTATTTAATTTGAACACTTTTAAAACTTAAGTTACCTAATTAAAATATTTTTTAAAGTTTATTAGTATTTTGTAAAGTTATCTGTATTTTAAAACATATTATTGGACATGAAAGTATCGTGAAGTTTATAATAAAGAAATAAATACATTATGTGACAATCGTCAATGTAATATTTGTATGGGAATTATTTTTGATACTTAAATTATAAAAAAAAGATATTTGAATGATTGTGGGACCCAAACCTTATCAGTCCAGGTATTGGGGTCAGTTGGTGGGATTAAAATCAAAGTTGCCTTTTATCAGAGCAAGGGAACAAGCTTTGATCATTCTTCCTTCGCTGGCACTGCCACTTCACTATTATAATATCATATGCTATTCAATATATATAATATTTGAATACAATTTTTATTATTTAAATGAGATGGTGTTAAAACATGATATGTCGGTGTTTATTGTGTCTGAGCGAGAAACCCGATTTCTCTTTTGGTTTTGGAGAAAGTTTCAAGAGGAGTTTGATATAATTTACTGATCTTTAGTAGTAACTAATCACTCTTGTATTAATGGTCAGTGTGATATCTATTTAGACTCTCAAGAACGTGTTACATACTTGACATTTTACGTGACCATGTCTCATTTTATATTAGTTGTAGCACTCTAGGTATAAAGATGTAGAAATTCATGTAAAACTTTTATATGTTTAGGTGAAGTCTGTCAACGTGAGCTAACGAGAATATCGACCAAGTTACTAGAAACACAAGAAGAGATTTAAGAGCCAGATGATGAAATGTTGAAATGCTACACTCATGTGTTGATCTATGTGCTATGATTTCAAAACAAAATCCTAAATTAGATAGTTGTATCATCTCAAAATTTTTATATAATATATCGAAAATACGTTCTCTTATAAAACAATAAGAAATATCCGTTTGTGACGTATTGGCATACATCAAGTTAACTATTATAAAATATTTGTGTGAAATGCCATAAATTGTTATATTGGTGTCCAAACGTGTAAAATCGAAGTTTTAGGTATATAACAAACAATTAACCACACTTCAAGGTCTATTATTGCCCTGTAAACAACTATTTGATATTGTCTTTTGTTCATTTATTTGAGTTCAAGCTGTGAGAAACAATCTCTTACACTATTTTAAGATAAAATTGTGTACACTAGCTCGTAAAGTTATTTGCCTCCTCTTCAAACTTTATGCAAAACAAGAGTTAAGTAAAACACTAATATATTTTTTTATTCATTGTTTTAAGGGTGGTGTTTAGAAATAAATAGAAGATAGAAATCAAGGATCTAAACGAGTTTCAAAAGATATTTCTAGATTTTAAAGGTGCTAGCTAAAACTGATGATTGAATACATCATGTCTAAGACACTAGAATCATAAGAAGTTTAGTAGTGAGCATATTCCACCTCCACTTTCTTAGGGGCTGTTTGATTATACTAACTGGGTAAAATTTGATTGAGTCAGAAGCTGACCCAGTTAGAAGTTCTGATTGAGTATGCATCTGACTGAAACATGGCTGTTTGATCCAGTATCTGACTGAAACCAAAACAATTCAATATTTTAGTAATAAAACCCACCGGAGTCACACCACCGGTCGGAACTACCACCGCAAGGGGGTGGCGGCCTGTGGGTCGCAAGGGGGCCGCGGACAGCGGGTCAGCCGGTCAGCACATTTTTTTTCAAGGTCTGGGTCAGCACTGGAGACCCGGTTAGTCGGGCTCGAAGCCGAAATCAAACGGGCTGACCCGCTGACCGAGTCAACCGGTCAGCCGGATCAGCCCAAAAACAAACAACCCCTTAGTTTCATTGGGTTAAACAGTAAGTAATATAATCAAGAATATGTTAAAAGTTCTCTAAGTTGCACATTCTAAACAATACAACCATAAAATAAACGGCCCTACTATATATTTCACTATTTTTCATGTCAACAACGTAATCAACTATGAGAAAATTATGACTTATATTACACTATTTAATAAGAAAAATTAACTTGAAATGAGACCAGCTAATTGCATAATGTATAGGTTCGTAAGGTGAAGTTCTCAAATATGCCATGATGACATGTATATGCAATCAACTAATCACCAGCAACAAAGTATCAAAAGTTTGATGACAAGTTGTCGAGGCCTTGAAAATTTGAATTCACATACGAACATATCTTCGACCATAGAACACGAGCAAGTATGCAAAATGTGTAAATGCTTTCGAGAACAACTTTGACAATAAGACTAGATTTCATATGTGAAACATACCGTAAAACCTATGTGAAACAAACACAAAGTTTTCCTACTATAAGGAATGGATTATTACGATGTTTTCATTGACGTTTATAAGTGTTGTGTAGTTAGACACTTCGTGAAATTTATCAATAGATACCTCCTTCAATAGAGTACTATTGATAACTAGTTGTCACTATAGACCCGTCTACAAATAAGTCACTATTGATATGCTAATCGGTAACTTATTTGCCACTAATGCACTAAGTTGATGTTGACCACATGAGTTACCTCTAATGATTAGTAGGAACTTAGCATTGAAGATCAGTAGCAACTCATTAGTGATAATCGATTCCCGCTATGGTTACTTCATGCAACTTTCATCAACCACGTAAATCCATAGTTTGATTACACAACCTCACTTAGGGCGTTGCCTATAAACTTCTCTCAAGGGAGCTTTCGCCTCTTGAACCTCGAGATTCCTTGATGCATTAGAAATTATAATTTTCTTGAATGAGCATGTATTTTTAGGCATTCTAACTCGTATTAATGTTCATTCTTATTTTTTTTATCTTAGGTAAATACAAATTAACTAACATAGTTTGATTACACTAAACACCAACACCCTTTCATGCAAATTTATTTAGTAAGAAACTTTTACATTATTATAAAAAAATGCCATTTTATCTATTGATTATTGATCTAAATGATTCATATTAATCTAGTAATTTTTATAAGGTTATTGTTCTAATATCTCTGTAATATACATACATTCACACATAAAAAGAGTGAGATCAAATAAGAATGGAACATGATGACAAGATTTCTAATTTGAGGCGGTGACAATTTTATAATAAACTTGGTGTTAGTTATTACTACATGGCAAAAATAAGAGACAAATTTATAACTGTTTACTTTTTATCTGTTTTGATAACTTTTTAAAAGTAAACAATTTGTATATATTTCATTACTCGATCTTTAAGAAGTTATATCATAAAAGTGGACATTTTGTTTATATGTATGTTGCGTATATGTCTTGTTTGCGTTATTATGTATATAAGGTGCATAGTTATATATATAATTGTGTGTTATAATGAATATGTGGAAAAATACCTTTTACATAAACAGACCTCAATATTTTTAAAATTATATATATATATATATATAGAGGAGGGTTCAAATGAGAACCACCTTTTTTGTGAGAACTCTAGGAACCAATCTCAACTACTTATTTTTTATCACATGCAAATCACATGTCATTTTCCCCCTTTTTTTAAACGTTCGTAACTTTTTTCATGACATCATTTTTTCAAAAAAAATTCACCATAAAATTCAGTATTTTTTATCTTCCAACGCCTACCATATTGATATACTTTTCTAAAAAAAATCGTACATCCGTTGTTTACATATGTGTAAATCTAGTTATACACATGTGTAGTACTGAATTTACACATGTGTAAATCCGATATTACACATGTGTAAAACGAATTTCGTTAAAAAAACGGGATTTTTTTTTTTTTTATAAATTTTTTAATATTTTTTATGAAAGAGGGAAAGTTGGAAAACATTTTTGTGTTTTATTTTTTTTATTTTTATATTATTTTTTTATTTATAAATATTTTAAATATGTTTTTGTTAATTACAATTTAGTATTGAAAACTACTGGTTGAAATTGATTATTAAAATTTTCACAAAAAAAACTAGTTTTTATTTGATCTCTCCTCTATATATATATATAGTGAGAGATGAGTGCGTTTTGATGTTTACTTGTGAGTTGTGAACACTCGGTCTGGAAAACATACAAATCAAACAACGCCTCTTTTTCTAAATGTCAATTTTGTTGGGCTTTCTTAATTAATTTCTAGTTATATAATTTCTAGTTATGTTGGGCGTTCACATTTATATTAAAGGGTCAATTTCTGGAAGTGTTTCAATGAATGGGCGCACACATCTCATTCTTTTGTTGTCGTTATTCATTAATTAAATTCACTAAAAAACGAATAATACGAGTTTCATGAAATATTAAAAGTCACACATATCAAGTTGCTAATGTGATAAAAAACAGTAATGTCCAATCAATTGTTTGAATCGGATTTTTCAAAAATAAAACGAAAAGAAAAACATAACACGTATCTTTTAGTAAAACAAAAAAGAACGTATTAATATTTGACTTAACTTCCACTTTGTATAAGGTTGGGGAAGGGGATGAATCGTTCCGGAGCTAGGTTGTATGACTTCCGTCCTTACTACTAAGGCTAGCGATCTGATGTAACAGTTTTACTCTACACTTTATGCAAGAGTTGGTTTCTTATGACTTGAATCGATGATTTTAACGTCTCAAGATAACAACCATACAAGTTGTTTCAAGTATTAATTATCTTCATCTTTTAGAATATAATTTATGAGAAACCATGTCTTAGCAAAAAAACTCAAAAATCTCCTACGAGAACTCAGAAGTGGCTTTTAATATGATTTGCATCTTCTGATATGAGATATCTAACTTTAGTGAAATCATCATTTTACCTGTTAGAATCCATATGAACAAAAAACGTGTAGAGAAACGCATGAAGACAATTTTTACCCAAACAAACAAGAGGGTTTTGATATGATCTAAACAAGCTCTTAATCGATCTTTTCGGGGATATATTGCATATTGTATACAACCAAGCATAGAAACATTCCATCTAATTGTTCCTACTTGTTTCCCCTACTAGTTACACTTATGTAAAAACGTTTAGCTAAACAATTAAGTTTAATATATTATAATAGTAGTATTAGTTGGTAGTTGATACTTTACATTTCTTCATTTTTAATAACCCGTAACAAATAAAGGTCTTTTCAAAATGTAAACTTAACTTTGATCTCGAGGCTCTTCAATCATTTCCGTCCATTATAGGTAATTCACTGATTGTATTTAGTATAAAACTCATTAGTCAAAATTATGTGAAGACATATCATTTAATACATCTATTTCAAGTTAAGCATGATGTATAAAAATAATAAAATAGGTGAAAAACATCCCTATTTGTTCAAGTAGGTTCTAGTGTTTTCAAAAGAATACTCAACGATCCACATGCTTTATATATATTTATATATATATATACACATACACACACACACACACACACACACACATATATATATATATATATATATATATATATATATTATATATATATATATATATATATATATATATATTAGAAATTGATGACGTGAGGGTTCAAATGAGAACCACCTTTTTTTGTGAGAACTCTAGGAACCAATCTCAGCCACTTATTTTTTATCATATGCAAATCACATGTCATTTTCCCTTTTTTTTTAAACTTTCATAACTTTTTTTCACGACATTATTTTTTCAAAAAAAATCACCATAAAATTCAGTATTTTTTATATTTCCAACCATATTAATATACTTTTCTAAAAAAATTGTCAATTCGTTATTTACATATGTGTAAATTTAGTTATACACATGTGTAGTACTGGATTTACACATGTGTAAATCCGATATTACACATGTGTAAAACGAATTTCATTAAAAAAAACAGGAAAATTTTTTATTTTTTATAAAAATTTAATTTTTTTATGAAAGATGGAAAGTAGGGGAATATTTTTGTGTTTTTATTTTTTTTTATTTTTATGTTATTTTTTGATTTATAATTTTTTAAATATGTTTTTGTTAATTATAATTTTACCATTGAGAACTAGTGATTGAGATTGATTTCTTGAGTTCTCACCAAAAAAGTAGTTTTCATATGATCACATTTAATTTGTCATTAGTTGAATTAATTCATAATTACTCTTGTTTAATTGTTGAATTATTACATCAAAAGCTAGACGGACATTACGCAGTTAATTACTTAAGTTGATAGACAGTGTAAAGTTAACAAGCGAATTAAATGCATTGAAACCTAAAAGTAATGCACAGTTAACCAATGATAATGCATAATTAACTGGTGAGTGCGTCAGAACCTCAAAATGATGCATAGTTAATTGGTGAATCAATGTATCAGATAAACATTATACAATTTTAAGTTTCAACTACATGATTTTAAGTATCAATGTTTCAATCATCTCGGATTTGTTTTGGATCATCTCGGATTTGTTTTGGATGTAGTTAGTACGTTATGATCTTATCATATTATCATATAGCAGAACAGTACTCGCACGCAAAATAATAATTATATTAGACAAACCTTTGAAAATGACATTGAAATTATTATTATTATTGAATGTTAAAAAACTTGTTTTTTTTTCTAAAATAATAGATGTTTGAAGACTAAAGTTTAAAAAAAATATGGTTATATTTTATGACTTAAGATATTATATAATAATACTTAATTTATATTATATCATATCTTAATCTCTATTAAAGCAAAATAATTTTCACATGTTATTTTCTCATACCAACTTTAGCACAAGTCAATCTCATGCCAAGTTTGTCACATGTAATTTGTATAAAAAACGTAATTAAAAAAAAACTTTGAATTTGAAGCTTTTATTAGAAATAACTTTTTAACAATTCAACTGACATTGTTTAATAAATAGTTAATGGAATGTTTGAAAATATGATTTGAGTTAAGTGAAAAGATTTTTATATAATAAATTAAAAAATATTGTTATTGTTTTATTAATTAAGTTATTAACAATATGTAATTTCAGTCATATCTTATATCAAAAACTTATTGTCTTCTTTCTAAATGCTCAAGTTAATATTTTTATTTAACACGTGTGATATACACAAGTTTTTAAACTAATAACTATATATGTAACAACTTTATAATCATACAAGTTATAAAATCTTTTGGACCACAACCGAAGTCATCACACTTACGTGTTTATAAACGCAGCGCAACCCATAACATACTCCAAGTAACGTATAAAACTATAGATTATTTTATCTCATATGTATATGATATACTTAAAAATATGAAATGCACACAAAGAACAAGCATGACTAAAAAATAAAAAAAGGAAAAATGGATGATGGAAATTAGTGACCCCACATGCCTGTGGGACCTGTACTTGATCTTATATGATCAGGTCCAAGCATAAGGTGGGTCCCACGAGTGATTAGTTCTTGTTTTAGAAAATTGTGGAGAATCTAATTTGGTGTTTCATGATTCATGACCCATGTTTTATGCAAAGTTTTATTAATTTTTTTCAACTAGTAATTAAATTATGGGTTATACTATATACACTCAATTCTTTTAATTGTCATACTCTCTACTTCAAAATAAAGTTTCAAAACTTGACATATTTTATTTGGAAAAACATTTAGTTTCAAATAAAGTTTTTACTTTTCTCTGTAAAACACTTTCAAAAAGACTCGTTATAAAAATATAACGACTTGAAAACATATTTAAAAAATTTATATAATATATATGTATATATGTGTGTAAATTAAAAAAATTTGTTAATATAAATTAAAAATATCTTTTAGAATTGGAATAGACCTAAACAAATCGAACTCCACCATTCAAACTGATTTATTTGGTTCGGTTATCCAATTACACCTATTAAACCGTTTATTATTCGGTTACGGATGCGTTACGATTTTATGTAACCGCTAACTGATTTAAAAATTGAATTCATCATTTGATTTTTTTCTCTCTTACATATGCAATTTGATTTTGGGTTATTATTATTATTTTTTGGTTTTTTGGGAGCATTCATAATTACTACAAACAAACAATTAAAGCAAAAAAAAGAAATAAACTAAAAGAAATAATAAATAGATAGAACTTAAAAGTTTTTAGTTTAACATATTAAGGGGTGATATGGTAAATAAAAAACATAAAAGAAAAAGTTTAACTATTATATAAAAAGTTAAATGAACAAGTATAAAGTAAAAATAGTTTGAAGGGGTGCATATATAGCATCACCCTTAATTATTCGCGTTACGTCACATGTTAATCATATAAAAATTCTCTCAAAGTTCAGTTAAAAATAAATACTAAGAGAAAGTTTGGAATCTAAAAGAAAAGCATGTTAGAAAATTAAGTTGTTATAGAAATTAGCATTTCACGTTGTTGTAAAACAAAATATGCTCTTGAGTTTTGGGGAAAATAATAGTTTTCCTATATAAAGTTAAATATATCAATCTCATACCTTAAATTGAAAAAGTATTACACTTTCAAAGTTAAATTCATATTTTTAATATTTTAAAGAAAAGCAGATAGTATCAAGTCTAGTAATTCACGCAACATAAATATTTGTGTTTTGTTTTTTAACGGTTTTTTGGATTACTGACGGGATACCGGTCTACCTGATCATCTCCATTACTCAAATACGCAACCCGAGATCATCATCTGAAAGAAACTTACTATAGGTGAGAGAAAAACCACTGACCAAAACTAAAACCTCTTAATTTTTTGTCATAGTTAGGACTTGAATGATTGAACCCACGACCTTCTTATATTTTAATAAAGTTTTGATGTACCTTACCTCAACTATTTGAACTAAAGATCGTTTGTATTTTTCTACTTTGTAAAACTAGAAATTTCACTCTTATTTGTTAGCATTACGTACCATATCCTATTTAATCCAATAAAGATTAATCATAAAACGACCTACTATATTCTCAGTAATCTTAGGCCAGTAAGTTTATCTCTTACAATACGATACATATATTATTCCGATCGTAATAGTTTGATAGATATACACGAATGGTTACAAAACACATGCTAAGGAAATAATTAACGTGACGAAAGAACAATAATTTTAATGGTGCAGAATTGTTTGAACCCATAATTCTTGGTTTTTATGTTGTTATTAAAGATTTTAAGGGGCAATATTGTTATTATCATTTCGAAAGCAACCAATCGGCCAACTCCAAAAACTTTTATGACTCTTGTTTCAAATATGTTGTTCTCTTTTGCATCTTAGTGATTATAGCAACCTATTTTATTAGAAAAAAACTAGAAGTATAATAATTAAAAGGTCATCCACTACTTGATGTGATCATTATTCTAAAGATTTGCTTACTACTATTTTACGAAATAATCTATAAAGTTGTATGTTTAAGATATTTATGTATTAATTGTTACACCCTTTGGAGTACTACAACATTAACTTTCGCAAAAAATCTTCGGAGAATTAATTGTTCGGAAACTGTTTGGTTTGTGGTGGATGTTTTACTCAACGGTACCAATCTTGATTTAAGGTGAAATCATAAAATGTATTACCAAAATTTGACCCACCTCACGACCTTATATCTATCCATCAACCTATTTTCACAAAATGACGATTTATTAAAGCTGCAAGGGCAATTTTTGTGGAATATTAAGTTCACCGGTGTCATATTTGACAAACTCCGACAAATCGAAGGCTTAGGTGAAGCTTATTATGACATGCTATAAGCTTTTAGGGCTTCATATCCATCACATTTGGGGGCTTAAACGGGTTAATTAACCATAATTAGCTTGGGTGCAAACCGATTGTGAGCTTGGAGGCCGGTGAGAGGATCACCATCGTTGGTGATTTTGGTGGTGATACATGGAGAAGAAGAAAATGTTGATGGTGATCGATTTTTTTTCAGATAGAAAATCATACTCTCACGTGTAATGAATGTGAGGCTTTTTTGGTGATTTTGATGGTGATACATGGGTGTAAATCGTAACACATGTAACGAAGTGCATAAACACGACACTACACATGGGACGTTGCAACACGCAGACAACATTGCTTGTTTAGATAAAAAAGAAGAACGTGAACATCTTTTTTAAATATATATAAATTATTAACTTACATGCCTGTAGAATATTTACATATAGGTTAAATTATAAATAAGTATAACATTTACATAACTATGAATGATTAATTTATACATACGTAGAAATTAACATATAGTGTTACATATGTATAAACCAAAATGATTAACATAATAGAACTCAACAAAATAAGCAAAATAACAAATCTTTAAAAAAGATATGGACCATAATATCTTAAAAGAAGTTATATGTTAAAAAATTTATTCTTATTTGAGCTTAGGTCTTTTCCTTCGAAAATTTTAGATAAAGCAATGGGATAAAACCAGTGATAAACAAATGGTAGTAGTAATCGAAGAGTACAAAGGTTGTATTCGGTCAAAGAGTGGGAGAGAAGTTTTTAAATGTTTTTCTACCAAGAAAATTATGTTAAGAAAGATATATTGAATTATAAAACTTAAAATATAATGTTGGATACATAAGTATTAAGTATATACACACATATAAATTAAATTCAGATACGGTTTGATTAAAAAAAATAGGTGTCACAATGTCAACCAACATTTTTATGTTAACCCGATACATCAAATGATATTCTATGAATCTTTGTTAAATTAAATTTATTTTTTTAATGCTCACATCACAATTCTAGTTAATGTCAAATAAAAGATATCTTTAGTGTAGATAACCTATAAAACAAATTGTTATATTATTATTAGAAAATAAATAAGATAATGACTACAAACATGGTCAAAATTTATAGAAAAGCTTTGATGGCTACTTGAGATTTCACCTTTTGGCACCAACTTCATGCAATAAGTTACCAAGTCGATAAAAGTTGTGAAAAAAATGACATTTTTTCCCTTATAAAGAAATTACAAGTAGTAGTAGTACCACTATATTCATCATTCAAACACTTGTGTTCAAAGCAACTCAATTATTTAGTGTCTCTATCATAAGTGGTCCTCCTCTTCCTAAATTGGACAACACAAAGCCTGACTCACAACTTAAATTCACTTTGCTACCTACCATTTCATCTATCCTCCAGTCAAATGCAATTTAACATTTATATTTTTGGATGCAAATGGTTAAATTAGTAATATTATATACTTATGATTTATCATATCGTTTAAGTAACAAATTAAAGTTTGTAGAATGTTGATTTTTTATGGATTATTTTTTTGTCATTTAAACAAGTAGCTTTCGTTATTGGTCTAGGTGTCATGATAAGTGACTTCTATTGGTAACAAGTTATCACCTATGTTTATAATTGTATAATTACTAGATTGACATGAAAGGTCTTTAAAATATTGAATTAATTTTCCATATACTGTTAAAACACCCAAAATTACTAATTGATATATTGGGAAATACTTTTTATATGTCGTGAAAGTTGCAACAATATATTTGTTCAGATATTCTATATAAAATAATGTTTCGTTTTTGTAAAACTTTCAAGATTAACGTTTTTTGTTGTCCACTATAAACGAGGTATGAAATTCAGAGACGACGCTAACATGAATTCATGAGTTCAGTTTCACTCTAGAATGAGCCGTGTGACTTTCAAGTTGAACCTATCAGGACATTTATCTAAATAGGTTAGATACAAATGAATTTGACGTGTTCACTTGTGGACATGTTTTCTTGTTTATTATTTTCTTTAAAAAATGTCTTTTTGTGCGATAACCCAAACTGTATAGACATTTTATGTAAAAAATTAGTTAAAAAATATCATTACATATATAGTTTAAACATAATTATCCTATACATGTATATTATTATTATTAATATATATTTACTTGGAAGTTTTATATGAAAATTGCTAAAATATATATTTTGGGTTAAACATGTTTTGTCTTTCCATTTCAAACGCTAATTATATATACTTGTTGTGTTTAGTGCTATGTGTTTAACCTAATTTTCAGGTTCTATATCATGTTTAAATACATATAAAATTTCAAGGTTTATATCTAGTTAGATCCATCGACCCCTTAACAAGACTAGTTTAACAACCTAGTTATCTAAAATTATTAATGAGTATTAGACTTAGAATAATAATTCATTTAAAAAAAATAAAATTGAATATTAGAATAAAGAAAAAATAAATTGAATATTAGAGAGAGGAGAGATGATTAAACATGTGGCACATGACAACTATGTGGTAAGTTGGAAGCAAATGGTCCCCATTCTCACTCTCATAAAATCTTGGAACCTAAATGGAGTAGGATTAGGTATGCCCTAAAATTGCATTCCCTTAAAATGGGAAGCATATGATCCAATGGTATTTGTTTAATAATACAATTACACCCCCTCTAGTATCCAAATCATATTTGTTTAAAACACCCCTCAATCTATTGCCTTTAAGCACTTGACACCCCTTACTGACTTTTTAAATAAATGTCTTTTCATTCTTGCATTATTCAGACACTGACTAGAGAGAGAGAGAGAGAAAACAAAGGTCTATGATGAATGTTTACACTACATGTGCACTTTCTCTCACCTATTAACTAGACTCTGTCAAGGAAGATTGGTACAATTATTTGCATTAAATACAATTCGGTACTACAAGATTTAGACATTTCCTAAATTGGCCCCTCCTACTCACCAATTTCTACCTATAATAATTTAATGAAAACGGTTTGCTACTTATAACATTTCAGTGTTTAAGACTTTTCTTCACATATTATAAGATGGAAATAGACATGATATAATGAGAAAAAAATCCATTTGTGAAGAATTATAAGTGTTAGAATTAAGTTAACATAAATGATTAGATGAATAAAACATTTATCTCAATCAAGTCTTACAAAACAAACGGTTTTTTTATGTCAACTTGAGTTTAAATTAATACGAGCTATGAGTAAAATGATTTTAGGTCAAAATGTTTCCATGCAAAAAAAAATTATCAGAATATGAACCCATAATATTGTTCTGAAGGTAATGATGATGAATGGAGGTAGCGATGACAACATTGTGGGTGGTGTTGTGATGGTGATGGTAGTGGAGTTGGCAGTAGTAGCAATGATGTTGGTGGTGTAGTTGGTTTGTGGTGGTGGAAGTGATGTTGACAATGATGGTGGGGCTGGGTGGTGTCGGCAGCAACATGGTGGTGGTGTTGTTGGTGATTGTGTGACAAAGGCCAGACGTTGGCCATTGGTGGTGGCAGAGGCGGCAACGTTGCAATGGTGGTGGTCTTATAGGTGTGGTGGATGTTGCGATTATTGGTGTTGGCTCATTTGATCTCATTATAAGTTGAAATGTTTTTTAAGACCCCCCGTGTAATTTTCTTTTAGCCACCATTCTTTTGACACATGAGTATGATTACCACCCACAATTTCAAACTATAAACACCACATATTGCATATATACTAAAATTATAAAAAGGTTTCTTAATTATGAAAACTGATATGCTGACCATCCTAGCTAGACCCATTTTCTTGATGGACTTATATACCCTATAATGTGGTAGTGATTAATGTATATTTCACAATATTTTATAGAAACTTACACTATTTGTATCAGTTAAAATACACTATATAATTACATAAACACAATATAATAACTAAATGCAAACATAGCAGCATAAATATATATAAAAAGAATTGAAGATATGTATTTGGTTGAAAAATATTTGACGCTATTCTCATAAAACATGTATCGCGTGTGCGAGGAGCACAAGTTGCCATTCATACGTGACATGGCACTTTTTAATCTTTTTTTTTGCAAGAATGTAACATATGAGATTTGTTGCGTTATGTTTGTTTTTACAACTGAAGTATATAACACGTTTTAATAGTTGTAGCAAAGAAAAAAAAGTGTAAAGTTATCACACTACATTATAAACAAACTATAGATTACATTAAAGGCTTATAATATGCAATTTAAACAGTTTATGCAACAAGTTACATGCATCACTACAGCTCAAGCAACTTGCTAACACCTTTAATTATTTCCACGAGTTGACACCTTGGAGCTGAAGATACGTAGAGAGGATATTGTCATGTTTTCTCTGGTTCTCTTCATATGACACGTTAACGTCACATCATTGCTCTTTCATTTCCCCTAGTTTTCACCACCTCCCTAGGTTCCACTCCGACTCCTCTAAATCTCTAATGCCACAAGTGGATAACTTAGTGATGTTGATGCCACGAGTTGATGCCTTTAAATTATGGAAAACTGTTTTGCAAAGGTTGTGAGCTAAAGCAAAACTTGAATTATGCAAACTTAAGAAATGTGGTTTGATACTTATCTCCTAGAGAAACCTTAAGAAATATCAAATATTCTTAAGATGTAATTAATATATATCCTTATGTTTGTCGTTTGAATTTGGTTGATGAAATTGACATGTGAAGCAGTGTCTTCCTGTACGTAAATAATTCAATGACTTATATCCTTGAGAAACCATTTAGAAATCATATATATAATCAATGTAATTGATCTATCACTTTCTCGTTTGAATTTCTCTTCTCAAATTGACATGTGTGCGGTCCTTAATTACTGTAGTTGATTTTGATTATAATGTAGTGTATGATGGTAAAGTAAAAGACGTGTTTCCTTAACAAATCAATGAATCATTTAATAATTATATAATTAGGATTCTAGAATTCAACTAGATCATCATTTCTAGAATATTGACTCCTTAACAAATCCTGATTATGTTGGCAATAAGCCCTATAAAACACAACCACTAACCTGCCGTTTAATTAAAATTAAAATTAAGACATAAAACAAGAAAAGACAAGGTTTTCATAATCTATCTCACAACTCTATTATTAATATATCAATCAAAGCACCTAAATATAAGAATCAAATATCCCTATTTATAGCTCACAATTAACTTATTCCTGTAAAAAACAAATTGACAAACTAGATCTTATCATGTTTAAGATGTTAGAAATAACATGATTAACACAAATATTAAACATGAAAACAACTTGTTTAACTATTTTATCTTATATCTATAATTTCTTTTTATATTTTTTAAGAACAGAAAATGAGAAATGATTAAGTCTAGCCTCCTAATGTTAATTATTTTAAAAAATACAAAAACCTTTCATAATGTATTTTTTATTTAACAGACTTAATCATGTCATAAATTGGATTAGGCATTGTCAACTCTATGGTAATAAAATAATTAAAACAACTCAATAAACATCCTAAAATAAACATATCATAAACTAAACTAACCCCAAACAATTAAAAATAAACTAACTCAAATATTAAGATTTCATAAGTGTTTACATCGGCTCATATTGATAGCGAAGGTTCAATGGATTACGTCTAGCTCCATCTATATTGCGGTCCGAAAATAATTGAGCTATGCATCTTGCAACCAATTCAATGTTTCATTAGCGTTATAAACGCTAATTAAGTCATTAGCATACAAAACACATTGGGTATTGAGGTGAATTTGCATTTTAGCCATGACATGTTTTAATCTCAAACTTTAAGTTCATTATAATGTTTCCATTATTGATCAAACTTAAGTACTCATCTCCTGATCAAGGATTGGCTTTGTCATGATTTGATTATCTTCAATCTATACTAGTTCATGCATCTTCGATCGTTTGGCTTGCGAATGAATGTTAGAGTATGCATTTGAGAGCCTAAGTATATGCCTATGTTGCTCGTAAATGTCTGTGGATGGATATACTGCAAAAGCCACATGGTTATGAAAAAAAAGTTACCATTAACTAAGTTTCCAACTTAGGTATTTTTAGCTTCAACAGACAAACTGAGTGATATTTGTGATATTTACTAACTAATTTTTTAATATAATTATATATACTCTATTGGATTTAAATCCACAACCTTTAGGGAGTACATCATAGCAAGTTATTTACGAGTTACGACCAGAAAATACACTCAGGGATGATAGATCTGACTGAGTTTTATATTCATTTTACAGTTTTAACTTAGAAAGTATTGCTCAGATTGTCTTTTGATTGAACCTTGCTTACAAAAACAAAACGAGCTGAGCTGAGTTGCTCATAATTAAAAGCCTCTGGCTATGATGTACTAAGTATATATCTTCTTCAAATTTAGTTATTGATGTAAGACCATTATCAATGTTAAGAACTTGCGGGACTTTTGTAAAGGTTAGAATATCACCAGAAGAAAACCTCAGAAATGGTACTTCAACAGATCTTGATATTAAAACTAAAAAGTTGGTGAATAGTACTCAAGAAACAAAAGAATACAAGAACAAGAAGAAAATGGCTTAAGGTATAGCTCGAAAAACGACTATGTACGTTTCATATAAACAGGCTGGATATCACCTAATATCATATTAATCTTATATTAATAAAAGTTATCAAACTAATCTCATACTCAGTCTCATATACTTGTGTCGGGTTCAAGTTCGCTTATGATCCAAATTTGGATGCAATGGCTACTTGTACCTTACAAGTAACCACTGCATTCCCTTACTTTTTCTGCTCCTTCAACAACACTTGTCCTGTTACTATCTCTTTTCCCTCTGACACTGACCTCCACAAACCCACTTTCACAATCATTTCTATAGCTCAAAACTTCCACATTTTTGCAGGGTTTCTTCTTTGCTCTCAAAACTTCATTCTTGTAACAAAATTATGGAGTTTGATTAAGAAATTGTTAGGTTTATGAGCTTTTCTTGTTCTTCTAACTTTACAATCTGTAACACTTGGGAAAAAAAGAAACTTTTTGTAGATATAAAATTATATTATGAGTATTATTATTGTTATCATGTTTCTTAGTGAATTCAAGTTCATTCTTTTTAGGGTTTATGAGGAATTTGATTTGATTTGTGATTTGATCTTGCAGACCTGTTGTTAGTTTGGCTTATCCTCTCTAAATCAATCTGTTTCAATTGTTGCTGTTATTGAGGGTTAATGTCTACAACAAACCAACACACTTTCTTATTAAATTTAAAAGTGTTATATTAAAGTCCTGAACTTGTTTAAAATATGCACTTGTTTAAAATATGCACTTGTTTAAAACCACATTGCTTTCATCATGGCGTTCAAGTGAGGATCTCAGTCAACAACAGCTAACGGTGCTAGTATGAAACATCTAAATATAGTCTGGAATTAACCTCAACTAGCGTTAAAGCGGACTAAAACATGTTTAAAACCCCTAAACTGTCATGTTTATATTGTACCTCTTTGTTAATAAAACTTCAATTTTTAAGTGCCTTAGGCCTAGTCTTTGTGCTTGAGTGTGCCTTGAGCCATTGACAGCTATGCAAAGCTGATTGTAACCTGCTTGTTGGTGGTGCTGCATATGTTTATGAACATTTTCTTAGACCGTTTTACACAGGAAAACAAACGATTAACATCTGGTATGTCCCTAGAAAGAAATACGTGTTTAGTAAACCATACGACATATTAGCTGCTGCTGAGAAATTTATCCAGGAACATGGACCAGACGCGTTTCAAGAAATATTTCATTGCGTATGCATCTCCCCATTTCAATTTTCACTTGAAAATCTTTTCTGTTATATCGATACAACACTCAATTATGTTTTGTTTCAAGCAGTCTGATAGGGAAGTGAGGTATGGAGGTAGCAGCATCTTTTCTGAATTTGACCATAGATATTGAGGCTTGTTTGTGCATCATCATGGAGGATTCAGGAGCTTGTTTTTTCTGTTTTTGGACCACCAAGTTTCATAGTTTGTGATTTGTATGATATCTTTGGCTAGTACGTGTGTTTTAGTCATCAATTCTTGAATATTATTGTATATAAACCCTCTTTAGTCGAGTATTCTCACGAGTAGCTAGATTCGTGCAACGGATTCACCCACTTGGCCCTTCCAAGTTACAGAAAAATGCATATGATTGAAAACTTATTATGATCCAATGTTCAAAACTCATTATCTGTTAAAAAGTTTGCTGGGTTGCCATGGTTAGACCACAAGCCCCTTTGGTTTTCGCACCACATAGGTTGAAACAAAAACCATTGAATGACTAAAAACTTAAGGAATCATTATATATCTTTTCCAACTCAACAATGTTATTAGGCTTCCATGAATCGTTTGACTATTGCAAACATAACAACGTACAATCATAGTTTAAACCAAAAATTTTAATGCTAACAGTTGCAAAAAGTAAAATTCAAACTGCTGAAAAGGGCATACATATAAGAGAGTGAAAGACACAAAACATCCATGGTTTCGAAGAACTCTTATATCAGCCCTAAACAAAACTCAACACTATATCTCAAACTAAATTCAATATTTCGTACAATCAAGATCGAAACGAACAATAACTTAAACAAATCACATCCTACACCATATTCTTCCTCAATCATCTGGAAGATGTGGAGTTACCTGCAACCCAGTATTGTTTGACGGCAAACAGTATCTTCTCAGGAACAAGTGGTCCATCTTCATGATCGACGATCTTTGTGTTCCATCTCATGCCAGATACTATTCTTTTCACCTTCATTATCTCTTTTTCACTATCGTGTATTATTACTGTGCCTTCAGGCCGTAAAATCCTGTCCATTTCTAAGAGAATGTCCTCATAGCTACACCTACAGGCATAACAACCATGAAAAGAACATTCAGATTAGAAAAAGTTTAGATTTTTTAGATGACCCTGTGTTGTTTATTGAATCTTGATGCATAAACATAAGCAACTTACTTGTCTTTGTACAAGCTGAAAAGACCGTTTGCGTGTATCAGGTCATATGTCCTTGGATAAGTTGAGAAGGCTTCACACCTTAAAGGGAAGATACAGAAGAGTACAAGAATTTAAGATAAATGCATTCTATAGATGGCAAGAAAGAACGACCCTATATAAAATGGGACTGTATACATACAAAAGTAACGGTCTTTAATGAGACTTTTCTCCAAGATTATTCATTCGTACAAAAATATAGCTTTTTCTGGCATTTTTAAAAGGTAAGATGGTCTGGAGGTGGATTTTTTTTTGTAGAAAGGACCATTGTCAATAAAAAATGTAGGAATGATTTTGGTGCTGATATGTGTCCTGATGTTAAAGATTTTTATATTTTGATACACAAGCAAAATTATAGCAATTTTGGACACTTTTGGGGGCATCGGGACACATGCCAGTCATAGAATCCTTCCTACATTTTTCAGTTTTGGCGCCTTCGTCTCAAGAGTGTAAATGACTCTGCATCGGAAGTTGGAACATATTTAATCTTTCCTACAATTTTTACATTAAGAGCCCTTCTATGTTGATGACTTAGAAGAGACATTTAGTTAAATTTTAATATATAATAACAAAAGTCTAGAGATTTCAGAATTTTTACCAGTCATGGTAGATGCCAATCAGACCCCGCTCAAAGATCACACCAAGAGTATCTTTTTTAGCTATAGTTGGCATCACGTTCATAACCCATGATTTGGGAGACTCGATTGCAGCAGCAAAACTACCAAGACCAGCATTCATATCCATAATATTACGATAACGCCCTGAGTCAATGATCTTATTCACCCTCTTGTAAGCATTCAAATGCTTCTGCCATAATTTATTGTCTTCTAGGAATATATCAACAGATATTCCAGGAACTGAACCACTAGTAATCCTTGGTGGAACATCATTTAATCTCTCAGGATACGGTTTTAATTCACCACCAGCGACATCATCATCGTTGTTTGTCTCAGGATAAGGTGTAACACAAGCTTCCATCTCCTTGTACCTACGCAGTACGCACACACGGATATTTTTTAAATCTGACCACTAAAGTCGAAAAAAGTATAAATATAGTATCATATTATATACCAGACATCATCTGCATTTTTGGATTTACACATGGTAACACGAGAGTCACGTTCTTGACAATAGGATTTATTGACTCTTTTCCTCCATATTGCGGTTTCACCTTTTTCATACTTTTTCTCCCAACAAAGAAGTTTAGCCGTCTCTTCAATACTCCTTTGTTCTGCTTCAAGTTCTTCTTTAGGGCGTTGCCATGATTTATAATTAGCCTTCCAGTTAATCGGTGGTCCAGAAAGAACCCAATAGCCACCAGGTCTCAAGACTCGATCAACTTCCATCATGTACTTTCCACCTAGCAGAAATTTCAACTTTAAAGTTATTTATATCCACATAAATTGATTCAATACTTTTAACTAAAGATTAAAGTTCATGACGTTACTATTTCCGCCCCAAGGTATCAAGCACCTAGAACAATGAGCCATGTCAAAGGATCTTGACGGGTATGGAAGCTTTATAGTTCCAAGAACACCAATAATTGCTGGAACACCTCTTTCAAGAGCAAATTGAACTTGTGCTTCATGTGAGTCTCTTGGTGCAAAAGACATAGCTATTACATTCTTTTTGAACAAATACGCACCCCAACTTGCAACCTGTGTGAAAAATTAAACTTAACGAACAATTATAAAGAATCAAAAGTCAATGGTATAGAAAAAGAAAGTTTACTTACACCACAGCCAGTGTCCAATGCAGTTCTAACCATCCCATTGTTAATTGGGATGACAGAAGCCAACTGATCAATATATGCATCAGCCCCATGAGGAAACTGTGTTCCACCACCAGGAAATCTAAAAACATTCCCCTCATATTGGATCCAATTCTGAATCGCCTTTTCAACAGTCAAGCTCTTGTAGGGTGCATTGGCAAAAGGGACAAAATCACGGCTTTTGGGCCATGGAAATGGGGTCACATACCCTTTCGGGGCGGGTATAAGACAATGCAGTTTCTCATTTTCAGGAGGACAATGTCTTTCCCTGTAATTCATGTTTTCTCTAGGGAAAGTCATTGCACGCATTTGATCATGACAGGGTGTATAATCAACAACCGCTCATCACACGGCTGAAAAACCTTATTTTCTACTTGCAAATCATTACTCTTCTTCATTCCATTACCATGGTGAGTTTCAACATTTAGATTTGAAAGAACACTACAATCGGCGCTCTTTGTTACCTCTTGAGCTATGCTGTCACCCTTACCAAAACCGCTTTTTTGCCACGCGCCAAGTAAATAAAAGAAGCAACATAAACCAACTACTATAACTATAGACCATGATCTCCTAGTTCTATTGTCTCCTGGATTCCCTTTAGTTGCCATGAGTGATCTGCAATATCTGTTAAACAAAATCAAATTGTTTCCAGATCTTTCATATTTACACACCAAATCAACTGAGAATCAAGCATCTTTTAACACGAACAATGTTCAGAGTGAAATGATAAGCATTCTAGCACTAAGCATTTCATCAAACACCTTATAGCATGGTAGCATAACTGTTCACCTGTTCAGAAATCTAACAAATCTTATACTTAAACATCTTAATACAAAAATAATCTTGCAAGTTGCAAGAACATAAGGATATATGTAGGTTAACAGTGAAAAAATGGTAGTTAAAGTCAAGATCTTTGAGTTCTAGCATCCAAGAAAGACGATCAAGATCCATACTTTAAGCCATTTTAGCACTAACCCACAAACACAAGTAACCAAAGATCATCATCGATGGACATCTTAAAGATCTAAAACCAAATAAAAGCACATTCGATCACACCCCAAAGGAGTATAGACCTCAATCAGATAAAAATATACGAGTTTGATTCGATCATTTCAATTGGGTTCTTTACAGCAGCTATTGAACTATTGAAGTGACTAGAGAAGCAGATGAAGTGTGAGGAAACTTACGGATCTTGAAGATGATAATGACGATCTTGATGATTTTGCTGGATCAGAACATGGTGAGCATATGATTGAGTTTAGAGTACGGTTTCGAGTGAGATATGATTAGTGGGCGTCCAACTGGTCACACTGCAGAATTAATGAAGAGAATTTGGGGATTGAGGATGATTGTGATTCAGTGATGATGGGTCACCGTTTCTTGGATTCTAAACCGACCCCTTGTGTCTATAATGCATTTTCTTTACTCTTTATCCTATTAGAAAAACACAAAACCACAAATACATATTAGGATGAATGGATAACTAATAAGTCTTAGATAAACTAACTACTTTGAAACGAGATATCTTATAGTTTTTCAATGTGAAAGTTATTGGTTTGACTTTTATTATATACAATATATTTTAGGTGGATTAAAAATTTTACCAC
Organism: Flaveria trinervia; assembly: GCA_025506515.1. NCBI lineage: Eukaryota > Viridiplantae > Streptophyta > Magnoliopsida > Asterales > Asteraceae > Flaveria > Flaveria trinervia. The sequence continues at coordinate 4,733,080 of CM046456.1, read as the reverse complement.
AGTAGATATTTAGATGATGAGTTTTTTCTGAATTAGTAAACAGGTCGGGTTACAAGCATTGTTTGTGTTCGCAAGGCGTGAGTGACATTTTCGTCAATAGGTTTACCATGATGGTCGGTTTTATAGTAGTCGTTAGTCTTATAAAAAATAGGTTAAATGTATAAGATAAAGTGGATAGCATGAGATAGAGTAACTTGCGCTAACGAAAAAGGTGAGCTTGGTGTATAAGATATTAAGAGATGAATGTAGGCTTGTTAACTAAATGGTGGTGGAGATTCAAATCGTATGGTTCATAACTTTGGGCTAGAGTAATAGATGTTTTACACAATTACACATTGGAGTTAGAACGGATAAGGAGTTAGAACGGATAAAAAGCATAAGTGAGTAACAATTTCCATAGGATTGGAACAACAGTTTCAAGGCAATGGCAATTGTGCAAAGAACAAAGAGCACGAAAGAATGGGCTAAAGTAGGATAGTCCGACTATTTGAAGGCGCTAACTGAAAGATGATAAAAAGGCACTTGTGCATGAAGAAATGATAAAGGCCTTGCATACTCATTGGCGTTTATTGTGACACCCAATGTAAATCTCATATTAGTCGTGAACAGAAAAAATTATTGGTTTATAAATTATATGCATTGTACTACATAAATTGATTAAAATGCATTAAAATTTAATATCTTCAAGACGTATTTTTAAAATTATGATATGTAAGTGTTTAAATTCATATAAGCATAAATATTATATGCACATTTTTGTATTTTTCATAGAAAGTTGAAAAGATAGATGATAAAATCAAATAGTTAATGAGATGATAGAAATAACTATTTTTTTTTATTTTAACATTATTACTGAAGTGTTATGTATACAATTTATCCAGTTTTTACAGTTTCTAATATAGTTGAGGTTCTTAACAAAATATTCATCTCAATTTCCTGACGTGTTATTATTATTAATTATACTTATCCAGTTCAAAATAAAAGTTCTTATTATTAAATATACTTATTTTTACTGAAGTGTTATGTATACTTATTTTTTTATTATGTATATTTGTTGTGTAATAAAAAGAAAGATATAAAGATCCTAAAACGATTTGTTCTGATTGATCTCGTTTAACACTAAATGACTGGATGCCATTGATCTATGACAACCATATCCATATGCCACTAATCTAAATTTTCATTGGCTATCAATTTCCATGAAACTCTTCATCAATCCATTAAATCCAAAGTAACGTTCGGTAAATTTTATAAAAAAGATAAAAATAAAACTTTATATATTTTTTAGAGACTCGTCCCTTTAGGCCCCACTAAGGGCAACACACCCATGAAACCCTAATGCTATCAACGGCTTCACCTTTTCTAAGTATTCAGATGCTAGATATCATAATAAACTCAAACAAACATGTATTTCATACTTCATAACTTGTATTAATGTTTATTATGATTTATCTCTGGTTTTAGGTAAATCCCAATTAAACAAGATGATTTGATGATATTGAAATCCCCAACAAAATAAAAGATTGTGTTAGTGTTTTATGTTTTCTCAACTCCTCATTCAAGAAGTACAAGCTCGAATCTGATCTGTATCAACTCATAGCAAAGAGATAATTTACATTACGTAAGAAGCATGAGAGTATGAGTATGAAAACATGCATAAGTCAAGCTACAAGAAAATTTGTTGCTATCATCGTAGCAACAAGTATAAGAGCCAACTATTTTTAACATAAATTAATATGTAATTACAAAACACAGTTTTCATAACGATAGCACAATGAGGATAGATGAATCTACAAAGTTATTATGCATATTTATATGATTTAAGAAAAAAAAATACGATGAAAGATGGTGTTAATAATGGCTAGTTGGGCCTGTAACTTCATCACTTGATCCATTAGGTTGTCCATTTATGTCCTAAGTTTAATCAAATGGCTAGTTAGGCCTGTAACATGGGTTTTTTTTTCATTTTCATTTGTTAAAATATAAAAATGTCGATGTTCGTCTATATTTGTTCATTAATAATAAAATCAAACTCTCAAGCTTTAATGAACATATGCAAACACAAATAAACCAGAAAACATAAATTAACATAATTGCGCTCATTAGCAGCCAACCTATTATAAAAAAAATTCATTTTTTTGTAAGATGTTTCTGTTTCACAAAACGTTTTAGTTATAAGCAAACAGTTAACAAACTCACTCCTAGTAAACTTTGTGTTACCAAAGGCATTTAGCTCGCTAATACCAACTTGTTGTTGTGTCTCTCTCAAATGATGAGAGTTCAAGCCTTGTCGTAAACAAGTGACACATATTTAAAGGTAGATCTAATGGTCGTAAACAAGTGACACATATTTAAAGGTAGATCTAATGGTTGTGTGAGTTTGTTCTAAAAAAATACTGATGTGTTAAATTCGAATTTCTTAGATCATCTCAAAATTTTCTTCAAATAAACTATGTGTTTAGCTCCCTTCAGACGGCATTTCTTTTGCTTTATGAATTTTCATAACCTTCTTCACAATCTTCTTTACTTCCACCAAGAAAGCTTGAATAACCCTGCAACAATCAGTAATCTAGTGTTTATAACAATAACCTATAGAAGATTTGCAAAATCCAAGTGATTTGGGTAAACTACTTGTTCACAATGGATTTCACCAACATTTCGCTCACATAACGTGTCAGAAGTCTGTTATATACGAAATGACCTCTTTATCCAATGAGATAGAAGTAATATTTTGCATCATCTCATTCTTTCCGTACCCTACTACTAAATAGGATTTGCTAGGTATATGATGCACGGTGAATGGTTCTCTTTCTAGGCTAACGAGACTTTTTTTTATTCAACTGACCTTAAGTTAGAAACTCTTACAAACAAACTTACTATCAACGTACACTCTTAAATACAAAATTAATACTTCACATTTAACCAGCCTATCAACGGTATTTAAGTAGCTTATACAAGTGAAATAAAATTAGAGTTAGTTTCAACTTTGTTCATTAAGATTTAACAAAAGTAATTATTTTCCTTCAAAAGATTAAAAAAACAACTTACCTCCAAAAATTCTATAAGTTGTTTCAATTTCAGTTTAAAATTTTCATTAGTTGAAATAACTAATGAAACTTTAGACTAAAATTGAAACAACTAATGAAACTTTAGACTAAAATTGAAACAACTTATGAAACTTTTAGAGATAAATAGATATTTTAATCTTTTTACGTGAAATAGTTATTTTTGTCAAACCTTGAAGGAGCAAAATCAAACTTAACTCTAAAATCTATGCTCAAATTTATCAAAATCCAGGCTGTTCAATAACTCGGTGCTCAAACCTCGTTTGATAAAGCTTAAAAATAGCCCGCTTGAATTGACCCGATTGTAAATTAGCCTACTTAGCCTGGTTTTAAACTTTTCAAGTTTAAGCTGGTTTGGCTCAGTTTGATTCATAAACAACCATAATTAAAAAAACTTATAAATGCATGAACAAAAAAAGCTCATGGGTCATAATCCTCACTTGGTTTGACTTTTTTAATTTAGTAGCCTTAATAATTAACTAGCCTTACACTTAAAAGGTCCAGCAATTTTCAATCACAATTTGTTTGGACCACAATTGGGCCCATTATATGTCGGTAATCCTCATGCAATCGACAGCTGGCAGGGGGTCATCCAATCAAAATCTCGCATTAAAAGCCCAATTAATTTAAGTGGACCAAGCCCAGAAGTTCCAGCCTAATAAAATAAAAAAGAACTTTTTAGATTAGTAAGTGGACCCAAGGCCCAAAGACTCGTTATGGAGATAAAAGAACTTGAGTTCATTCTTTACCCACATAGACTATAGAGTATCTACTTAACACATGGACACGTGGTGGATTTTGATTGGGTGGATGACCCGCGTTCACTATTGATGTCAATGTTGTTTGGTTTAATGACGAGATTATCGCAATCGATTCATAGTATGGTGCCCATTCGCCCTCAACCAAGTAAGGTTTATTATTCTGTGATGGCATAATTGTTGTATGAAAGAAGTAAATTATATTTTGTGTTAATGTAGATTTTCGGAGATGTATTATGTGTTACCTATAAGTAGAAACATCTAACTGTTGTTACTGGCATCTGTGCATGCTTATATTGCATATGTGCATACAACGTGTCTTTTGTTATCTGTATATGTTTATGTTGTCAAAAAATATATCATCAGAAAAATAAATTTGCATGTTGAAGCTATCTTGATATTATTGATGATGCACTTGTGTAGGTACGTAAAACTTTAAATACACTAGTAAATAATATACCTACATATGGGTTGATATCTAAAAACTCTAAAACACATTAGTAACGATGTATATATGCACAGTTTGGAAGAATATGTTGATATTATTGATTCTGCAAATGTGTAGGTATTTAAAATCAAACACACAAGTAAAGAGCATACCTACATACATGTAAATGTGTAAAAACACCTAAAACATTATTATTCAGTAACTTGCATATGTGCATGTCGCTAGAAAATGACATGTTCATCTCACAAAAAAAAAATATATATCGTGTGAATCTTGTAAAACATGTTCATCTCACAATATATGTTTTACTTGTTATATCCCCTTTAGCTTATTACACTTCATTTTAACATCTCATGGTAAAATTATGTTCTTTTCATACTAAAACACTATAAAGCCACAGTGATTTGATTTTTTAAGAGAATACAAACGTCGTTGAGAAGGTTGGGACGAAGAAACAATATAGCATATATATGAATTCAACATACAAAAAACTTAAAATTACACATATCCAAAGAACAATAAATGTGTCGAATTAACAAACCAATCACGTCCACACAATATACAAATGAAATATACTGCAGCAACATTTATTATTGCACTGAAGTTATGGTACAGGTACGTTGTATCTATTTCATTTTTGTACATAACGTTTATGAAGAGGTGTTTGAAAACGAAAAATATCAGTTAACCAAGTGAGACATGTTAATTTGATTTGCGACAAATTTACCACAACATAATATTTGCCACAAGATTGGGAAGATCTTCTTAAAAAAATACCCTGAAATTTCACTCAACATTCCAACAACTTAGCTGCAAAACTAAGTTTTAGTTTGTTTATTTTAAGTTAAAATATCCACAGTCTGCGAGCAACATCTGCAAACATATGTAAAATAAAAGATAGATCAAATATCTGCAGTTTGCAAGATAAATATTGTTTGATTTTTTTAATTTTAACTTCTGCACACTAGTAAAATAAACGGGTGGTGGTGGTGGACGACGTTTGTGATGGTGGCGACAGTTGTGGACGGTGGTGGTGGTAATGTTAGACAGTGGTGGTCGAGGGCGGTGCTGGACGGTGGTGGACGATGGGTGGTGATGGTGGACGGTGGACGGTGGACGTGGGTGGTGGTTATGGTGGTAGACGGTGGGTGGTGGTCGTGTTTAACACTCTTCAAATCTTAAAAGATATTAAAAGTGATTGGACCAAATTTAAATCAAGAATAGACAAACAATATGCATATGACAATGTTTGCGCATGATATGCACGACACAGGCAAAAGATACTGCGCATACCTTTTAATAAAAAAACAAACACCACCTAAATGTTGTCACAAACGCATTACATATACGTAAACCTTTCCGACAATTTTATATATCGACAATATTGCAACATTACTAATAAATCTAAATACTCGTAATAAAAATCAAAAAAATATGTATTTGTGCTAAAGTTATCGTAAACCTCGCCAAATTTCTTTTTACTATTTATAACTTTATTATGTATGCTATCATATTTTTTAATTAACCTAATTTTTGTTTTTGATTTAATATAAGCCAAAAGCTTCATATTAAAAACTCACATACATTAGTCCCCCATAGGTTTATTGTCGGGTAACATGCATTCACTTCTGTTCACAAGTACCAATTCATCATAACTAGATTAATTGCAAAAGAAAAAATATATATGTAACGTTATTAATAAAACATTGCTTATAACACTACTCTCACTTCATATCAATCATATTTAACCGTCAATAACAACTCATACACTCAAATATTGTTTCACGTATGTGTTTATATATTTCATCCGAAATTGTCTCAACATCTCCATGACTCCAATTGTGAGCATATGTGAAGATGAAAAATCAAACCGATGATGGCAAACGCAAACGATATGATATTTGTCACAAACGATCACATGGTGTCCGTGGATTGCGGGTGGTCTAAGTACATATAATTAGGGTTTTGAATTCAAATCACATTTGATTAATTAATTAACATTCCATACACATAATTGTTACTTTTGATTCAGTCTTTATCATCAATCTCTCTCCCCTCACAATCTGCATGATACAAATAGCTGACTTTTTGCAAACAGAAGTAAATGCATCTTGCTGTCATTTTTTGACTCTTTCTTAAGGGTTTCATTTCCTTTACAAAACTAATTAGGGTGTAAAATCATCACCACCTCTTCCTCATCTTATGCTTTCTCTCTCTTATCTTTTTCTTGATATCTATATATATATATAGTGCACAACCTAGCGGTGATCGCAACGCGAAGATCACACACAAGAAACAAATACACACACTAACACACATAGTGAGTGTGAAAACTGGAAAAAAAGATCAATCTTGAAGCAAATGGGAAGACCACCTTGCTGTGATAAGGTGGGTGTGAAGAAAGGCCCATGGACACCGGAAGAAGATGTAATCTTGGTCTCATATATTCAACAAAATGGCCCTGGGAATTGGAGATCCGCTCCTACTAATACTGGTACGTATAATATTTTTAAAACGACTCATAATCTACTTTACTATCTGTCATTTATAGAAATTGACCTGTTATTATTTAGAGGTAATATACGTTACTGGTAATACTAGTGTACTTATTTCTTACTAATTTGATCTATACATCTCTAGGTTTACTTCATTTATTTGTTTTGATTATTGGTTTTTGTTATTATTTGGAGGTGGGTTGGTTGGTTAGATCATTAAATTATGGGATTTATTGTATCCTGCAACTTTCTTCTTCAATTCCCTGAAGCTTTTTGGTTTTTAACTTTTTATATGCTGATTTACGATGGTTTTTTTTGTGCTTGTTAAGTTGATATTATTATATTAATCTACATGGTCTTGTGAATTTAGGTTTGTTAAGATGTAGTAAGAGTTGCAGACTACGATGGACGAATTATCTTCGGCCTGGTATCAAGCGTGGCAACTTCACCGAGCAGGAGGAGAAGATGATCATTCATCTTCAAGCCCTTCTTGGCAATAGGTAGGGTTTTACATTCTATAATGATATTGAAGTTCAAATTTTTATGTCACAAATGACTAATTTTGTTTCTTTTCTTTTATTTTTATGGTAGGTGGGCCGCAATAGCTTCGTATCTTCCGCAAAGGACAGATAATGATATCAAGAATTACTGGAACACTCATCTCAAGAAAAAGCTTGACAAGGTCTTGGGCAAATCCGATCAAGTAAATCATCATCATCGACAACATGGTGGTTCAAAGGGGCGTCATGGATCACCATCTTCCGAAACAACCATGTCTAGAGGTCAATGGGAAAAAAGGCTCCAAACCGACATCCATATGGCGAAACAAGCCCTTTGTGAAGCCCTATCATCCATTGACAACAAGTCTATCAATCTACCTGATATACCCCCGTCTCAAAGTGCCACTACTTATGCTACGAGTGCTGAGAACATTGCGCGGTTGCTCCCAAATTGGATGAATAGTTCCAATAAATCATCTCAAACGAGCTCCGAAAGTATTAAAACAACATTGATCAACCGACAATTTCAAAGCCCCCAAAGTGAAGGTTACGATAACTCTTTTAAATTCGGATCGCATAATAACCTAATTCACAACAATGAACAGAAAAACAACTACTCAAATTATAGCTATTCGGATGTTTCGCAGTCGGTTTCTGTTGAAACAAGCATGCTGCAAGATGAAAGTAAACCAAACATGGATGATGAAATGCCACCTCTTAGTTTTCTAGAAAAATGGCTTTTGGATGATGCTACTACTCAAGTAGACCTCATGAATATGTCTTTAGATGAAAGTGATGACTTCGTTTAACTTCTTTATTTACTTTTCAAAGTTCTCTCTCACTTGGCTTTATTTTTAACCATGAGAACTATTACGGAAAGTTTGTAAGACGCTGTCAATATTCTTCTAACCAATGAGATATCATGTACAATTGGTGCCGAAAGATTATCAATAAAAAGATTAAAGACAGAAAAACAGTAAAAACTGGAACTGGAATTCTGTATAATAGTTTTTGAGGAGTTTGGGTGGGGCTTAATCATTGTTTATGGGTTTAAGTTTCCTTTTCTTAGTATTAGGTGAAAAGAAATGTGAATTAATTTATAGTAGCTATTAGTAATTAGTATAGCAATAAATGTATTTAATATATGTATATGCATAAACGTACTTTCAATCAAGGAGTAAAATATGTATACCTCGTGTAAAAAGATGTGAAATAATGAATATAAGTTAAGTGGTGCGATATATTTTCGGTTCGTAAAAACAAATATCGAAACAAGTTAAGATAATATTAATCTCCTCAACTTTATTTTCGCTCATAGCAATTTGGTGCATTACGATATATAATAATGTTTGAAAATGTTACTAATAGGGATAAAAATAGTGGATTTATATAATTATATAAAAATGTTACTCCCATTCACGAATGTACGACGCAAGTCTACGGTTGGACTTTTTAGTTTTGGGTAAGACTATACATACTCTCTTTTATTACTTATCATACTCTCCTCCTTAAAAACAAATTTCAAAACTTGTCATATTTTACCTTGAATATTTTTTTTAATTTTAGAAAAATGTTGCTTACCTAGAAAGAAGTTTCAAAAACACTTTTTATATAATGATATATAAAAACATATTTATAAATAATAAAAATAATCATAAAACTAAAGAAGGGTATATATAACACCACTCTTAGTGTAATATTTAGTTTCTTCTTATAAGTTGCAATTTCTTTTACAACTTACGTATAACTTTTTTCTTAAAATCTAAATACATCGTTATGTTTAGTTTAGTTTTGTTGGATATGTCATATTAATTTTGTTAAAAACAAGTTTGTTTAAGAAAATGTTTTATAGTAATTAATATAGAATATAAAATGACTTGTTTTCTCAACTCTAGTAAAGAGCTTTGCCTTGGAGTTCACCAGGGGCTGCTCCGGACGCCGTAGTCCTGTGTCTCAACACTTGAAATCATAACATTCTCAAAACAAGCTTACGTTTCATCATCGTCAACTCTTTTGATGTTTGATTATGATTTTACATTTGGTCATAAAGTAACCCGGCCAATTACTCATAATATATTATTGTTGGAAAAATCACCAAACTTCATATGTATTTTTTGACAAATATTGCCTTAACTTGCACGCTATTGCTAATGTCAAATTAAGCAAAATCTACTACCCCTTTTTTGCATGATAAAGCAGTTGAACTCACATGATGCTCAATGTGTCTCCCATTGGGTAAAAGAAAGATTCAAGTTGCTCTAAAAATATGAGACTCTGATTACATTGGAAACTACATAATCTGAGTCTTAAATGCACAAAATTGCATGTCGGGATGGAAAATATTCAATTCTTTATAAGCAAATGAAAGTTGATTTAATTTGTATGAGTGATGAAAATTGCAATGGAAATGATATACGGTTATATATGAACTCATTTTAAGTAGTAAGTTGCTTCATCAATGAGAAATAGCAATCATCAACGGCAACTTAATCTTAACTAACAGTGTGACTAACTTTAATCTCGAATTTGAATTTATTACTAACAACAATTTCAGAATAATTGTTCGTTAACTCCGTTAGTTTTTATGACGTGTCACATGACGTGGCTTGTGACGTGACATGGCTCGTGACGTGACGCATACATAGTTATAATAAAAATATAAATATATTACTTCTTTTAATAAGAAATCATTTTTTGAAGTTATTCAATGCAACACTTTTATATATATATTATTAGTTGTTTTAATTATGCAACACACCTTGTCACATTTCATGTCATGAGCAATGTCACGTGTCATGTGATAAAAAACTAAAAGAGTTAGCGAACAATTAGACTGGGACTATAAAATCGAAAGTTTTAAATTAATATTGATTAAATTGTTAGTTGGAATTAATATCGTCTAATAGTTAATAGTTCGGATAACTTATTCTTACAAAAGAGTTGTGTTTATTCAACCTAACCATACTGTTGGTTCGCCAACAACATAACATCATATATTTGTTCTTATTTTCTTTAAGGTTGAACTTTTGAGAGTATTATCAGAAACATTTCAATCTAACATAAAGCGATATTCTCATCACAATTCATAGAGATATCGAGACTCTTACGAATTTAAAATATATGCAAGTTTTATCCTTAAAGTTAGAGCTATTTTTACTGCATTTATTTGTACCACTCAATTGAACCGGACCACCCATATGCCCCTCATGACTCCATAAGTCTGCATCTATATCGATTAAATTTCTTGTGCAAGAATTTATTGGAAACATGAAGTTATAATTTAAAAGACTTTGGTGTTTATCTTTACAGCCTTCTTTGCATGTAGAAAGTGTCAGTCCAGAAAGACAAACAAAAAGTAGCTTCCTTTTATGTTTGTGTGTTTGTGTGAGAAGAATAAAATAATGGGTCTGAAACGTTATGACACTCTTAAAAGTTAAATACGACACTGTAAACTACTCATTATCAGGTTTGAATATACTTAAGGGTTGTTTGATATCAGTTTATCCGGTCCAGTTAGAGCTGGTTGCTAACCGGATAAGTGGTCAGGCTGTTTGATTTTTTCTTTCTCACCTTCTGACCGAGTCTCTTGCTTCTGACCCACCCTTTCTCTTGCTTCTGATCGAGTCCGGAGTTTAATCCATGCTGATCGAGTCATTCCATCCTATTTGTTTCAAACAGGGGCCTTACTAGACAGAGATGACGATAAAAATGCTTGGGGATTAAGTGACCTAAATTAATTAGTTATGAAACTTATTTACTATTTGATAGCGTATTTTCACATTAATAACTTAACGATCCGTAAAATACATTGAAATAATTACTACATGGATTTAACTATAAACCTTAAGCGCTTTAAATATCACCAAAATAATTTGGATGATATAAAATAATATCTATCAAAACCTGGTTAAAAAAACCTTGTAATTGATTATAGTTTATAACACGTATTAATTTACTTCTTTTTTTAATACTTGATTTTTTTAGATCCTAAAGAGAGGGCCTACCGGCCTATGCAATAAGTCTTGGGCCGGCGTTATCAACTTTAGAAATAATATTAGGGCTTACTCATGAACTTAAAAGGCTTTAGTTGGGCTTGAGATCTAACTGCATTTTTCAATCAGATAATGGGCCTGACTTTAAGGTTTTAAAGTTGGACAATATTAAGGGCCTAAGGGGTGTTTGTTTTTAAAAAAAACATTTTTTCCACCTTTTTATCTGCGCGCTCGCAGACGCGGGAAGAAGTTTTTACTTCGCAGACTGTTTGTTTTTTCTTCCTGACATCTGCACGGAGAAGATATGAAACAAGGTCTTCACAACCTCTTCTAAACTCTTCTGAATCCTTCATTTGAGCCCAAACCCTTCTCTTCCCAACATACCCACGTCCCCCACTCCCCCTTCACAACCGTCGCCACCTCGCCACCGTCGACCCACTTCGGTTAACTCACAATTAGTGCCAGATCACAATCGACAACAAATCGCATAAAAAAATCCATACTTTCTCCGATCCCAATTATTATAACCAGTTTTCTAAGATTCCCAGATATTCAATTTCATCTTCATCCTCAATTTGTCCCCCAATTCAATCATCATCTTCATTGCCACAATCTTTCTTTCTGGGTATGGCTTCTTCAATCGGGTTGACCCACATCAACGGCCTCACTTCCTCCGGCATCTCTTTTCCGGCGACTCGCCGCCGGTGGAATGGATTGCATATGCCCAATCCGTTCGTAATCGGGTCGGATCCACCCGGGACCAATTATAAAGTCATGAAGAAAGCGTTTGATGAAGGGTGGGGTGCAGTGATTGCCAAAACAATAATAAATTTAGTTAGGTATTAGTTGTTTTTAAAGTTTAAAAAATAAATTTAGTTTAATTACAGAATATTTCAGCATTCTGTAGATATTAAACAAAACAAACAGTCTTTTTCTTGCAGATTGTAGACATTTGGTTCACTTTTTTTGCTGCAGATGTCTGCAGATGTGGTTCGCAAACTACAAACGTTTTCCTGCAGAAAAAACAAACAGCACCTAAGTCATAGAGTTAAACAATAGAACAAGAATACTAAATATGTTCATCTTGGGCTCTAAAGCAAATGTATGCTTTTTTTTCTTGTTTTGTATGAATTTTCTTCATTGAATTTTTGCCCCACCAAAAACTCAATAGGTGAACACCCACTAAATGGCCTATGGGGGATTGGGGGCTAGTTAATTGCATCCTAGATGTAATTTTATTATATGTTTAGAGTTAATCACAAGAATAGCCTCTTTAAAATGCTGCATATTACAGTTAATTCTATAAAAATATACATATGATATATACTATTCAATCAACCATAACACATGTCTATCTTTGGAATGGATGATTGTTATATTTTTATTAAGTGGATGTAAGATAATCAAAATATATAGTGATTGTTTTTTTTACTACCGTAATTTTATCACCCTTTTTCAGTGTAAATCTACACAGCGTCTCAAGTGTGCCTTGAATCTAACCCGTTTGAATATGAGACATACATCTTTGTCACTTGTAACACACCGTGACACAAGATATGTCTATTTGAACAAGAGAAGGATCCAGACCGTAACCCCCAATCTTACTGTGAATGACATATTGAACAATGGGCATTTTTTGGTTGTCACATGGTGGAGATTGTAGGGTGGAGGGGGAGGGGGTGACATACACAAAGGTTACAGACTGTAACCATGTCTTATAGTTTTAAACATTGAGGAAGTTGAGAATAAATCGACAACAAAGATTACAACCGTAAGAGTAACCCATTGATCTTATTGTCTGTAACAATGTTGGATGTGACATATAAATAAAAGATCCCATTCATTTGAGAAAATCATTTTAAACTTGAAACATAATTCAAATGATCTGTTGAGTGTTGAAACCAAGCCCGAGTTAATTTATTTCTTTAGGATAGTCATCCTAATAGCAAAATGGTGGACAGTCATGATATGTGATCCTAGAAAATGAGAAAGCTGGAGGAAGGTTTAAGTGAACGTACATTTCAGGTGAATTTTGCTTATCCCATAGGATTATATGCGTGTTTATGTGCAACATGTGCATATGATGTGAAATGAGAAAGCATGAGAAAACGTAAATACATGTGATTATGTAATTATGTATTACAAGTATCTCAATGTCGTATATGTGTGAGAAGTATTAAACTAATATGATAGTTTTCTGGTTAAATACAATATTGTATGCAAGAATCGTGATTTGTCGGGCATCAAGCTCAATTGAGAGTTCCCTGATCCAACACTAGGCCGCACATGGGTTTCGTGGTCGATGTAAGTGTTGAGCTTAGATGAGAGTTTCCAAGCCAAATGCTAAATCATATGTAAGGCCAAATCTGTATGGAGTTTTGTGATATGCAAAGAAAATATATACTCACTTAACGAAAGCTAATATGTATTATACTATACTTTCAGGTGGCATGCATAAATAAAAGAATAAATAAATAAGATATATATGAATAAAGTAAAATTATGTCACGTGACATTAGTGTTTAATATTATCATTAAAAGAAGAAAGAGACATCAAAATTAGTATGAGAAGCTTAAAATTATGTCACGTTACATTAGGTATTCATTTGTGATATACAGATTATTAATTTATTCATTTGTTATACAATTATGTACATGACAGCCTTTTAATCAACATTTTAATGGTTCAGGTGTTTTAATGGTTCAGATGTCTAAATGATTCAGATATCTAAATGGTTCAGATGTCTAAATGGTTCTTCACTTAATGATTCAAACTGTTTGTTTTGTGAGCAAATGTCTGAATGATTCAGGCATTTGCCTCTGAATGGTTAAGTATTATACTAATGCTGAATTATTAAGACCTCTTATCTGAATTGGTGATGCATTTGTATTCGAATAACTAAATGATATACTAACTTTTAATGGTTCAGCACTTAATGGTTCATATCTCTTATTTATTTAGTTTAATCATTCAAAAATTAACAAACAACCCCTAAATTTTATTTTATTTTCTTACAATTTATTAATTCAATGATTGCATACAACAAATACACTTATTTGATATAAATATAATGGCAATGGATAATATTAAAAAAAACTACTGAATTTATTACATCATAAATGTATCATCACATATCATCATTACATTTATAGCAAGAGTTACTAATTTTCAATAATTTACTACTATAACATCACTTTATGAAATAGAAAAACCAATGGACAAATCGCATGTTGTGATGGAATTCGTCTAAGGAATTAGATTTGAAATTTTATAAAACATAATATTATAAAAGTTATAAGGAAAAATCAAAAACAAAAACAAAACAATATGAATTTACACATGAGAGAACCGTAGAAATAAGTAACAACTATAACTATTATAACTCTGTCATTAATTCTTTCCCTGGTAAATTCCTTAGGTAACAATTGATAATATATTACTTACGCCATGTTTTTAAATGGATTAGCACCTGCAGGTATCGACATAAACCACATTCACTGAGTGATTTCCGGTCGATACATTTGTCGCTATAAGTCATATAATTTGTAGAGTACGGTATAAATTATGATGTCGGACTAAAAGCATTCACAACTCATTCTCAAAAATTACGTAAGTGTAGTTCATATATTATATAGTACTAGCTTTAGTAAATTAGTGTATTACACGGGTTGAATAAATAAAATATTGATATAACAAATTTATTAATTATAAAATAATATTTTAAGATATGATATGACTGAAATTACGTATCAGAAATGACTATAAATAATAAAACAGTGATATCAACTTTTTTAAAATTTAATAAATAAACATTTTATTCTAAACAAACCGTATAAAAATGTTATTTTTAAAAAAATTTCTTATTATAACTCCCAAATTTGATTATTTTTTATTTTAAAAAAAGTGACTTTTTAAAAGTATCAATTTATTTAGAAATAACCTTAATAAATAAATTTCTTTCTTAATTTATTATATATTAAAATGTATTAAAATAATTTTATTAGTTTAATAGGAGAGAGAGGCTGGAAAAAATTGATGATAATGATTGTGGTGTTGATACATGTCACCCCCATTTACCCTTTTATTAGAGTAGTAAGATAAAATGGTTTCAAGTGGTTGTGAGTGAATGATATGAGAAATTTATTGTTTAATTTGTATTTTTTGGAAACACCGTTCAAAACCCTATAATGTTTTTAATATATTTTAAGTAGTTATGAGTGAAAGAGAGAAAAAAAATAATGATAAAGTTGAAAATAAGAGAGAAAAAATAGTGATTTTTTGTGTAATTATAGAGATATTTTTTTTATCATTTCATTTTTTATATCATAATTACTAAAAAGAATTTGGTTTTTTTTACAAACTTGATGTCGATAAATCCGCGTTGAAAATGAGTTGTGAATGCTCTAAGTTGAGAAAATAAAAGAATTGATTGAGTTTAAGGCCGTCAATAACCTTGTAATATAGTGACATTAATGATTTAATATCACAAAAATGATGTGACTTGAAATCCTTACCAGTATAAAATTAAATGATGTAATTGAAATCCTTACAAATAAGATAAGTGATGTTCGTTAAAAAAATAATTTGTTGTTCAAACATAAAAAAAGGTTCGAAATCATCTCATTGCGAACATTGTATTAAAATTTTCCATTGGGAAAGTGAAGACGAGTGATGTCTTTAAAAGAAAATACAATAAAACCTCTATAATGTCATAATGTTGGGGTCATGATATTTTATTAAATTAGCGAGATATTATTATATTGATAAATAAATTATTAATTTAAAGAGTTGGTTTATATTCGTAAGCAACTATCAAATTAATATATTGACCTTCAAAATTTGCATATCCGTTTACTTTACCTATTTAAATAAAACAGAAACAAAAACCTTCAAAATTTTCATAGATATTCATACATTAATGAACTTATCAAGTTCAATCTATATAGATCTAAATCTCATGTATATTTGCTAGACAATACTAGAATTTTGAAATATTTTAGTAATTATTAATTTATAGTTTTGTTGAGACCAGTATATTTTACTTTGAGATTTTAGAAAAAATTATTATCTTATTATTTTATAGATTGGGATCCAAATTTATACTAGTGCCAAATTTACATAGAATAAATTATTAATTTTCGAGTTTAGTAACTTATCGAGTATCGAATTATATAGGTTCTATCGCATGTGGTTTTTTAGAGAAAAAAAAATCCAACTAATCCTAGACAATGAAATAAAATGAGAAATTGAAAATTTTGGGGACTAAAACAAAAACTTTTAATCTAAGGATTGTCCTCATATGTGTAGTGGTAAGCATATATAAATCCGATAACCATAAAACAAAACTGAACTGAACTGAAATAATTGAAATAGACTTAATTAATCGATCGGTTATAGTTAAGATATGAGCGTTCGGTTACGGTTTCAGTTTTTCCTTCTTCCATAACTAAAATAATTGTAACCGAATATTCATGTACTTTTCACGTGTTTTTCATGTGTTTTTCATGTCATTAAATCATAACAAGTATTAAGTCATGCGTGTTGCCACGGGAGAGTAAAAACATACCAAGTAGCACCAATGTCATACCACCGTTAGCAACCATGGATAAATAAAACCAAACGCAAAGTAGACTTAAAAACGTTGAATCACACACAAAACATTAAAAATAATAACTAAGTTGATCTAGGTTTCGTATGTTACAATGGAGATATTAAATGAGAAAAAAAGCGTAACAACGTTGAACCACACGTGTACGTAATGGCGTGTTAACTATAAAAAGTTTAAATCGTGAATCAATAAATTTGTAAAAAGTAAATATATTGGGAATCAAAGTTGAAATTGAAAAGTTATAAGAGATAAGCTGTGAAATATTAAAAGTATTGGGTTTAAAAAAACTAAAAGAAAAAAAAAAGAAATGTACAACTTATTATGCATATAGTACAACAATCAATACATTTACAAGTTAATAGTTAGTATTATTTAAAATTTTATTTTATGTATTTATATGCTTGAAATATGTTTAAAAGACTTCAAAACAATGAAACTAAGCTTCATAATCACAATTATTACTTCAACATAAACACTCTAAAGATAACTAAACCCAAACTAAAACCAACCGATACTTGGTTTCGATTTCGGTTGCCTAAATTCCTATAACAATAAGTTTGGTTCCAGTGAAGCATAAAAACCATACCAAACTCCAATTTGATAAACAATTTAAAGATTTAATACTTTTCTTTTTGTCCAACAAGAATATATAGGAGAGGTGCAAAATGTACATCTTTTAACTTTCAATATACTCTCTTCTCAACAATATCAAATCACATAAAATCAATTTAATCTTTCACTATGAAATCTTAATAATTTCATCAACTAACAACTTGAATTAATGCAACAAGTAAACGTGATGCTTTAGTACAATCGTAAATATTAATTAGATAAACCTATGTTTTCATAGGATAATGAGTACGTAAATAGGTTGTTTAGACTTTTTTCATAGGCCTTATAAAAACGGCATGGTTGGTGAGGAACAATATGTCCTATCGAGTTTTAAAAATCGATTCATGTCTCAACTCCCTTATCATTTTATCATTTTTAATCTTTTATCTAATTTATAATATAATATATATGCCACTCGTCAAACTTCGACTTATCTTTTGACATAAAAAGATTTTCCATGGACCGCAAACGAATCAAACGAATACGAATAAGACATTGTTCGTGTTCGTTCGTTAAAAATAAGTTGTTATTATATTCCCGAATACTTACCAAGCAAGATTCTTTGTTCGTTTTCATTCATTAAGTAAATAAACATGTTCGTAATAAATTGTTCACGAATACTTACGAACATAAAAAAACACAAATAAATTTTCATGAGCATAAACAAACATAAACAAAAAGTTTCTAAACACAACAAATAAACGATCATATATTCATTTTACAATAAATCACAAACATTACACAAAATCCACCAGATATAAATAAATACTCAACATAATTATCACAAACAACACTTTTAAGTATACGAACACAAATGAACGTAAACGAACACATTACCGAACATTCAAGAACATAAATGAATAAACACCGCCTCTGTTATTCATGTTCATTCATTTAGCTAAACGAATAAAATATTTCTTGTCCGTGTTCATTCATTTATTAACAAATGAACATAAACGAAATTCTCGCCGAATGGTTCACGAACCGTTTGTTGCACGTTGGTTTCCATCCTTAGTTAATTACTAGTTATCTTTTCGTTTATAATATGAATATGAGTGAGTAATAAAGAGAAATGCGAAAAGTGTTGTTTGTATGCCACTCACTAATCTTCTTTCCTTTTTTATATTTTATGTATTACCTTTTGAATTGTTCATACATCAATGTGTCCATTTTATGTAAATCAATCTAATGTTTTCGGACTTATAGCGCAAGTGATGGTTTGGAGAAGAGTGTTATGCAAGTCTTCGAATTATGCTGGTTAGTGTGTTGTGTGTCTGGTAAACACGTTGTTTATGTAAACAACTTTCTTCTTTTTTATAATTATTGTTTGTTGTTGTAACTTGTATGTTGTGCTGAATTTCTAGTTGTGTTATTAGTACTACTATTATTATTATAACCTTTAAAATGTGATATTTTATAAAATTTTAAGTATACAATTGTGACGTGTTTATCTTTATCTATGTTTCAATATAAATTTTAGTCCCACAAAACGTAATAATGTACAAATTATAAATGGAGTAATGTAAAACTCGTCAAAACTGTTTTTAAATTTGAATTTCAACACTGTTTTTCTATTACACTTCTAAAATATGATATTTTCTATAATCCTTCACCATGGATCACCGAATGATTTTTATTGACGGATCACCGACCACGTTTTGTCATCGGTACATCGGTGGATCTCGCCTACAAATCACCTATGACATTCTCACCACAGATTAATCACCAACATATTACCTACTTACTTCCGTAGGTAGTTCCAACGACATATTACCGATTATTTTATTTTGCCACTTATAATATTTTCTTGGGTGATAGATGTTATATAGTTCACTCTCTAGGGACTACCTATTAAAAATTTTAAATCTTGTCGATTTGATAATTTTGTCTCCCATGTGCATTTGGACATGCCTCTAGAAAGATATGGTATAACTTCCATATTTTAAAGGCCCATATGAACATGGAGTTCAACTAAACTTTCTTGTCATTAAATTATGCATGTCTTTTCTTTCTTTTTGTGTGACATTTTTACCTTAATGCAAGCTCAAATCATCATTCATTATGTAGTTATACATTAATAACTAATAATTCTTAGTCTAACTAGTTAAGATGGGATGCACATGACATGTAAATAAAGGGGAGGTAATGGGTTTAAGTTTTACTCTGAGCAAAATGCTCAGAGTTGAGCGAGGGGGCTTTCTCAGCAATGAGTTTCATCATGTGAGGGTTGAGGGTAGGGCTGTACAAAAAGTTCGTGGCTTGAAACTCGCTCGAAGTTCGTTCGAAAAAAGCTCGAAAAAAGCTCGAAAAAAGCTCGAATCTAAACAAGCCGGCTTGGCTTGAATTCAAAGGGAGCCGAACTCGAGCTAGGGTTAGCTCGGTTCAAGCTCGGTTCGTTGGCTCGGCTCGGCTCGTGACTCGGTGCATATAA
Organism: Flaveria trinervia; assembly: GCA_025506515.1. NCBI lineage: Eukaryota > Viridiplantae > Streptophyta > Magnoliopsida > Asterales > Asteraceae > Flaveria > Flaveria trinervia. The sequence goes on along the minus strand of CM046456.1, from coordinate 4,713,170 downwards.
TATATGTATATATATCTATTTATATAGTATAATTGTTATTATTTACTACTACTATCATGATTATTATTTTTATATTAAGATTTAAAAAATGTTTTCTTAAAAATAAAAATAGATTTTTTTAGAAACATTAAGTATTTTGTTTAAAAAATATATAACTTGATAGTAAATTGTTTATATTCAAAATAATGATATTTTTTTATAAGTACAGAGTACCCAACAAAATGTAAAAGCCTTAATATATATTTTTTGTGTTTTCATATAAATTAATGTGAAAATTTAAAAAAAAAATTTCGAGCCGGCTCGAACGAGCCACTAGCTGGCTCGAGCTTTTCACGAGCTGAACTCGAGCCAGTGTTTTGAGCTTGTTAAAATTTTCGAGCTGGCTCAGCTCGGCTCGATAAGCTTCGAGCTCGAGCCCATCCCGGCTCGGCTCGGCTCGGCTCGGCTCGGCTCGGCTCGATAAGCTTCGAGCTCGAGCCCATCCCGGCTCGGCTCGGCTCGGCTCGGCTCGGCTCGGCTCGTTTACAGCCCTAGTTGAGGGTGCGGTCCCGATTGGAAAACGGATAGATAAGCCTGATTAAGATAACACCTATCCTACAAAGTAGTGTCGTACATTTGTCGTTCAATAAAAAAGTTATACATTAATAACACGTGTACAAGACGAGTATATATTATTTTTCTTGTGTTAATGGTCTCATTTTCATCATTAACTACATGCCTTTTTCTGTTTGTTGAATAGTTAATTTTTTCTTAAACATCTATTATCTTTTTTTAACATCAGTTTTACTAAAACAATACCACTAACAAGAGGCTAGGGCAAAGACCAAAGATATTACAAAGAGAATCTAGCTAGAAAAGGAGAAATTACATCATGCTTACCATACTAGATCATTTAATTTTGTTCTATGCTTCAGTCAAGAGAATGTTGTATACTTTACTTATTCACTACCTTTGACACCGAGATAGGTTTTGAGTTGATGATGGGCCCGTTACGTTCCTCGAACTCCAAATACCCCATATCGTTATCGCCTCTTTTTGTTTATCACTCATCTCCGTGTTGAGTGAAACCTACAAAGCGCTCCTAACCAATGATCTTTGGACTAAAACCTTTGTAGCACCATGTGAACAAAACTCGTCACACGCAATAGTTGCCCACCTCAAACCAAGCAATCTACTCATACATATTTTTCTAACAGCTAGATGTTACCATAATTATTTTACTCCATCTAACCTAGCTTCATCACAACTAATTCACATCAACTTATTATATTTTAAAAGAACTTCTTGATTTATATTACTTCTTTTTAACTGCAAGATAACACACACCCTAAATCTACCACTTTATATACACCATTTATTTATGACGAGACTTGAACCTGCTATTTAGTTTGAATGAAAATCTGAAGATGAAAAAATCATAGAATATAGAATATCAAACAAAAGTCTAAATATTTTTAAAACATTGACGAGTTAATTATTTTATCCTACATATATTAATGATTGAAAGGCACATTAATGATGACTTGTTAATTTATATAGTCTTTCTTCAACCGTAAAATCACACACACCTTAATCTTCCCTTATATATACAGTTGTATACAGTTATACACCATTTATTTATGATGGAACTTGAAGCTATTGTTTAGTTTGAATGAAAAATATGAAGATGAAAAAACTAACAGAATATCAAACAATAGTTTAAATATATATTTAATACATTGACTAGTTATTTATTTTTATCCTACATTGTGTGATTGGAAATGCTCCATATATGATGATCAACATAATGATTTATGCGTTACTAAACTATTTTTGTGTTACTAAGTTTGTTCGTTGGAACCAATAAATACTAGAAGGGTGTCCGCGTAATGCAATGAGACGAAATTTTACATCCGACATGTGTTTTTAATTTTTATTATTATTATAGTAATTTTTCAAAAGTTTGTTATATTTTTTCTAAGTTAAAATTTTAAACACCAAATAAATGGATTTTGTACCTCACAAAATATTGATCGCTTCAGCAAAAAAAATACACCAAAATATTTAAAATATACACAGGTTACAATTGTAGTCTCAAATTTTTTAATAATAATAAGTTAAAAGATATAACTGAAATCTTAAAACAAATTAAGTTTTTTTAATTTATGGGTAGATAATATAAAATTTTATGTAAGTTGTGGTAAGTGTAAGGTTATTATGTAACTAATTGTAAGGGTTAATTTTTAAATAATATTAAAAAATATTATTTTACCCTCAAAAGTGATTGCATCTTATGCATTAGGTAAAGTAATTTGTTTTTAAATAAACTGCTCGTAAGCTTTATATATAATATAGATAAAGGTTCAAAGATGTTTTTTTATTTACGATTACCTCATAATTTAAAGTTCATTTAATAGAAAAAATAACTTTCACTTATTAGTAACTCAATTTGTTAAATATTTACATAAGTGTTGGTATAAATATTTAAAGTTGTTTTCTATTTAATATTACTTCATAATTTAAACTTCATTTAGTCACAAGAAAATAAATTCACTTATTAGTAATTTAAATTTATTAAATTTTTACAGCAGCAATTAGCATAAAGGTTTAAAGATGTTTTTTTATTCACTATTTTCTCATAATTTTAAATTTATTTAATAGAAAAAAAATAACATCACTTATTAGTAATTTAAATTTGTTAAATTTTTACATAAATGTTAATATAAAGGTTTAAAGTTGTTTTTATTCACTATTACCTTGTAATTTAAACTTTATTTAATAGAAAGAAAATATCACTTATTAGTAATCAAAATGCTTATATGTTTCATCTAATAATTGGTTACGAAATACCTAAAATAATGGATAGGGTTGAATAATTGGTTTCTAAATTCATAAAATAATGCAAATTTAAAATATTAAAAAGTTCAAATTTAAAATTTTTATGTAAGTGTTAGTAAGTGTATGGTTATTATGTAACTAATTGTAAGAAATCCATACATTATAATTAATTATTATTTTACCCTTAAAAATGATTGTACGTTATGTATGCATTAAATAAAGTATATATGTGTTTTTAGTTTTAGGGTATCTTAAAATATATATTTTAAATTCTTTATATATAGTATAGATTAATGAAGCATACCATGTAGCTTACACGTATAACTTTTATTCACATCAAGTAACTCAAATTATCACTTCTTAATTATCATCGGTGCATTTTGGATCACGAATATATTATTTTGGGTTTGCTTTGGTGTAATTTTATCCACCATCAATGTTTACCAGAAAACTCAATATATTTAATTAATTAAGGGGAAACATTCGACTTTTAGAGTGCGATTAAATGCCATATATGTCTTATCACATTGGGGTCAATGTTTTTGACACCAAACATCAACTCTAGACATAGTGTCATTAGGAAGTGATCGATTTGTTAACACCTTAGCTAAATTTTGTCATCGGATATCATGTCCACCAATAAGTGGCCACTTAATAAAGTAACCTAAAAAACACTCTTTACCTAATTAATTTTTTTATTAAAACAACTAACTCACACCTGACATCACATGTTAAACCCAACTCTACATTTTTTTAATCCATTATAAAACTTGATTATCCTCTTGACGAATTGAAAGATATCTTAAGTTTCTACTCATATTGGAACCACCAAATTGCACATTTTCTTCTTTCCCTAGTTTTCAAACAGATCACACACACTCTAAATTTACTTTTAACTCTATACCACTTGTTTACGAAAAGATTTAAACTATTAACTTTTTAGTCCGGAACACTGAGCTTTTTAAATTTATGAAGTGTTTAGAGTTTATGTGATAATTTTTAGTTTGGTAATAGTTTTATAATGGTTTATGGAGAGTGTGATATCTCAACCAGCAAGCTTTGATTTTTTAATTGTAGTTGTTACAGCTAGTTAGGAAGCATGCCACATGGCCCACATCTAGAGTCTACTAGTCGATCATTCAAGCGAAGTTAATGTTAAAAAAGCTAAAGTTTGCTTATTGATGTAGCAAACTTTTCATAAACCATAACAAAATTATTTTCAAACTAAAAACTATCACGAAAACTCTATAAGTGCTTAAACTTAAAAACTCCAAAACCACAAACCAAAATAAATAATGCTATAAGTCTTTTCTTTCACAAGTGGCCATGAAACTCAATATATCATCAATTTGTAAGTATATAATGCCATTATACACAAGCTTTAGGGTTTGTTTCATAGCTGCACACTTCACAAATCTCTCTCTCTCTCTCTCATAATCTTTTAGAGAGAGAAAGAAAGAGATTAATTGAAGTGAAAAATGAAGAAACGTCAAGTGGTGGTTAAAAAGAGAAGTTGTAATAATAGAACATCAAGGGTTCATTATGGAGAGTGCCTCAAGAATCATGCAGCTAGCATCGGAGGCTATGCTGTTGATGGCTGCAGGGAGTTCATGGCTGGTGGTGAAGAAGGTACAACGGCCGCCACCGCGTGTGCCGCCTGCGGTTGCCACCGGACCTTCCACCGGAGGGAGATGGAAGCTTTATCTGAAGGTTCATCAACATCTGATGTCTAAGGGATTGATTTGAACAGAGTTAAGTTTAAACACGTGCACACATGTATCAATATGTTCTATATATCATTACTACAGGTTTTTAAAGTTGTTTGTATTGATTGTTTAATTAATATTCCTTTTGTACAAAACTAATTAGTTAATCATCCTATCATAAAATTAGAAGTCAAAATGTTGTTTCATCTTGTATTTTTTCTGTAGGAAGTAGAGTTTATTATCCATTCATTAGCATATTCTTGATAGCTTATTAATTAGGTAATGTTTTAATAGACGATTTAGTTCAATTGGATTCACCAATATAGTACTTAATAATGTTTTCCTGTTGGGCTTATTTTAAATTAAATTATGTTGAACTAATATTGCATCAACAACCCAACATTTATAAATATAAAGTAGGATTTGAAGTGAAGGATTCTAATATAAGATGGAATATGACATGTTAGTCATTGCAAGTGTACATTCTAGCATCCTATGCATATTATAAAGTAGCCCTAAATTAATAGATAGATGAGAGATGGGGATAATAAAATAAACATAACATGCATATAATATTTTGTAGAATTATAATGAAGAGATGGAGTTTGGATGTCACATGGATACAGCAAACAATTCTCCAACTATAAAGCTTCAATCTTCATGACTTTCATGGATGGATCTTGTCCCCCATTTGAAACTAGCTACAAACTGTTTGGGTCTGCAAAATATGTATTTTATAAGTCTATGTTCCCTTTCATTTCATCTACATGATAAGCAACTTAAAGTCAAATAATTTTATTCCAATTTTCTATTCACCTAGTCATGTCATAAATTTATGTAGGATATTTCTTTTTTTTTTCTTTTAGCTTTGTAATGCTTCAGTTGAATACCAAATAAACAAACAACTGATTCCACTCATAGCAATGTTTTATAAAAGGTCTAGGAGACTTAAGATTGAAGCAAGCCTTTACTTCATCCTGGGGATAAAGAAATCAATTCCATTAATTAAGACCTCAGGCTCCAACAATTATCTATATTGTACAAAAAGTGATCTAGATATCATTATAATAAGGTAGCCACTCAGATAAGCATACCATACAATAGCCGACAATAAGATATACGCATAAAACATACCATGAGCTAGCCTATGATAGTGTAGTATGCACATATAAGACATACGATGATACATAGAGAGTAGAGAGTTGAAGTATACTAAGCTAAGGGAAGTAAGACAAAACATCACAAAAGTGTAGAAACAAAATAAGGTAGATGTACACAAAGTTGTATAGCAATGTCTTATATAAAGTTGTATACTGGAAAACAAAGTAAGGTTTTATATGATGTAGATGTATACTCTCCTCTAGCAGTTTATTATCTTAATTATGTTTTCTAGTATGTACAACTTTATCAAATCTTGCCTAATATAAAATCTCGTCCCATTTCAACATAGGTTATTCTCTTCTCCTTTTACCTACTAAATTGAGGTTTTCTACGGTTCTAACTGTCGCCATCACATGCTTCCTTTTGGCGTGGCCAAACTAGCTCAATCTCCCCTCTCTAGTTTTATTTGTTATGCATACCAGGGGCGGACCCAGAAAATTTTTTCTCGGGGTCGGTTTTCTTTCAGTTTTCGAATAGACGTGTATATCTCAACTCAATGTTGAATTTTTGTTTTGGGTCAAGTCAGACATACAAAATACATTACAATTATATTATAAGACATTTGACAAAAATACGATTTCATTAGAAAAAAAACATATTACACTTTATACTTGTTTACGTGTCTTCATCTTTTAAAAAATATCCAATATATTATCAATCGAAACCTTTTTAAAAATGTCTTTCTCTTAAAAATATAGCAAATGCAAACATTGTTTAAGGTATTCTTCTAAAAAAAATTAAAGATAACTAAAGAATGTTAATAGATTAATGAAATATGTGTTAAGTGTTTAGTTAAATAAATGAGCTTAGAAATTTTATACAACATAAACCTATCGGTGATTATTCTGATATTACTTTTCTTAACTAAGTGAACTATTATTTTAATTTTTAGTGGGTTAAACATTCCAATAAAAATAAGGTTTAGGGGTCGTAAAATGTTTTATAGTGACCAGTATTAAAAAATACACGGGGTCAATAAAAAATCATCAATACACATTATACATAAGGTGGAAAATCTGCGGGATCGGTTGACCCCTCTCCTCCCTTCTTAGGTCTGCACATGATGCATGCACTCCTAGTTTCTCTCGCAAACCAACATTCCTTATTCGATAAATCCTTGTGTGGTCAAACTATTTCATTCAAAAAAATCTTTAAACATGACTACTTGATAAATCCAACGCTTAATGTCATATTTCATCCATCTAATGTCTAGAAATTAGAGCTTTTTTTCTAATTAATATATAAAAGTGCGATTTCACCTATAACATTAACATAATTATGAACACTTTGTTTCATTTTAACAAGTGTTTACTAGCTAGCTTTAAACGTGGCATTTGTATGAAAAGGAATCCTATGTTGCTCCTTTAAGCACGTTTTATTAAAACCTAATTCCGATTGTCCTCCTTTGACCATATATAGCTCTTCCTCAATTATTAAATTGACCTTCAACTCATTTAAACTATATGTATTTTAGAGAGGTGCCTATAGTTCTAATTCACCATTGGTGGGTCTTCATGGTTGAGCCACGTGTCATGTGGTGATTAGACCAACTTTTTTATTATTTTTATTAATATTAAATCAAGTTTATATTAGGATATATTTTATTTATAATTAATATTGTATTCGATAAAGATTTATAATATTACAGAAAAGGAAATAAGAAATAGATCAAATAAATCTAAAAGCCACCAAATATTTCTATAACTCTTAGATCCATTTAAAGAAAAATGAATTATAATTTGAAAGAAAAACAAATTGTCGTGATATAAAAATGTTAAAAAATTAGAATGAACCTCTAAAATCCTCCATTGCCAAATAGAAGCAAAGAGATTCCGTAAAGCTAAAGAGAGAGGCGGTTTCGTTTTCTACAAGATCGGGATCAAATGAATGAATATTTTAGTTTTTCCCAATATTTGTTAATTTTAATCCATACCAAAAACTCAATGTAAAATCCTTGAAGATATTATTAAATATTAAAACGATATCAATATCGCAATAAAGTTCATTCTTCATAGTTCAAACAACTTCAAAATAGTTGTCAAATGAGCTTAAACCCTATCAAGTTGAAAGATTGCAACGCAAGTGATGAAGTGAAAAGAGGGATTCGCACGAGAAGGAGTCGGCAATTTGAGAGGGGCTCAGCGACCAAAGGTGATGTATGCGGAAGCAAACAGATAAACAATTAAACATGTTGATTCAACGAGAAAATCAAAATTTCATACTAACACACACTGTGATAGAAAGAAAAAATATTCTTTTATAAACTTCAGTAATAATTTCTCCCATTGCTTACAAGCATGTAAAAAAACCCAAAAGTCGAATGAGCCACAAAACATAGACAAGCCAAAACATAAGCCAAAATTATAATCCAACAAAATCTAAAAATAAAAATAAAATGTAATATAACTCATAAAATAAGCCATTTTTTGGCCGAAACAATGACTCAAACCGCCTATGGAAATTTGTGGAAACTTGCTTCTTGGTCCAACGGTTGTTTCGAATGGTCATCCGCCCAAAATGGAGACTTTTAACCCAAGTTATAACCATTTTAGTGAAACCATTTTTGACAAGCGATCTTGAACTTCCAAAAAGACTATAGCTTGCTACTCCATACTTGGGCCGACACCAGAGAGATAGGGCAGCATGTAGATCAAGAAGAAGGGTGCATTCATTCGTAAACACGTATCAGTTGATAAAGACAATCATAATAGTTTTTCTAGTTGTTTTAGTAAATGTTTTGGTAGTGATAGACTGATAGTACTTGAATCTTTTAATATTATGCATTGTTAAACTTTTTGTATGATTTAATTTGTGATTTGATTATTTAAATGATTCGATTGTGTTTTAACTTTGTTTTAATATCATATGGCTTTTGGTTTCTTTTTATCACTGTCGATTTGGTTCTTAAAATTTAGGTTTGCATTACGGGATTGGTAATTGTATGAATAAAGTTTGTTAAACTTCGATTTACACTTATCACTTGAATTTTATCACATATAGAGTCAATGAGTCATCATTAATAATTTCCCATTAAATCAAGCTAAGATAATTATTTTTTTGTAAAAGTGGAATCCGAAGTGAGTTACCTTTCTCTTATAGTTATCAAATAACACTTATAATACTAACCACATGCTACTCGTAAATAGAACACTCGACTTTAACTGACTACTTAGGTTAATTACGTTTTTTCACGACCCCAACAGCAGATCACCAGTGATGACTACTTTCTAATGATTTCTTAAATTTTATAGAACAATTCCACCTGTATTTGTATGTACTTGATCTCCAACTTTTTATTATATGAATGTCTCTTAAGATGACCCGTTAACTAATGGGCCAATTAATTATAGGTTTGATTTTGAACCCAATAGACGGACATATGAGCCTGTTTATGTATGATATCCAACAGTTTATTGCAATCTGCAATACTACGGTCAATTGGTAACGTGGCATTACAAGAATATCATTTACTCGTATTTTTAGGTTAATGTAACAAACTTTAAGCAAACTAAAAATACAAATAGATTTGGTTAAAAATCGATTATTATACAAAATATATTTGATAAGAAAAAAGGTCGGTCGATTTCATTAGTTTCAATGTCTAATGTCATATTTCAAAGATAGTCAACACATCACACATCTGGTGTTTCCAGTTAACTCTAACAGAATTATCACTTTACCAAGTATTAACTTTGAACCATCACTTGCAGAAAATCTGCAGGTTTGTTTGAACAAGTGACAAAAACCCTTTGATCAAAATAAAGATCTTGTCATTTCATGTGTGTATCTAACTATGAAAACACTTTAATAACTCAAGATGAACACCAATAGGCAACAATGCAACATCATATGCTATATAATCATAAACCTCAAATCATAGTGTATAACTTCATTCGCACAGTAAAGTTTACCATGATACGGTCCTTTTTTTTCAAAAAGGTTCATACACGACGTATTCGTGGATATTATTGATTTCCTTAGGTCAAAAGGGTAAATGTTGAAAATAAACAATTTAAAAATTAGATTGTTACACTTGTTTAACCATTCCGCTATTACAAGTTACATGAACTATCAAGACATCGATATAACTAGAAATTCAAAAATATCAACACGATTTTAAATAAATAGCACATGAGATAAAGTTATGGACTTATGGTTATATAATTTTGTAAGTGGTCTAAGGTTACATCACATAAATGGTAACCTTAAGCTTTTCGATTGAGAAAGTCCACAACAACGTAGGCAGGAGATATAAAGAAAAAGTAAAATCTTTGTTGCTGTTGCTGTTGAATGGATTGTAGGAGATATATTGGCTTTTTATCAAGATCAATGCCTCTCTTTACATTTTCGCTAATTCGAGTATCATAGCATCCATAAAGGTTTCGATCACTTTCATCTTTGGTGTCACTTTGATCGGTGGCTTTTAATCTTTTATATTTATAGTTATATATATGCGAATATGCGCTAATATGAAATCAATTGTAAACAAAGAATCATAAAAAAACGTTTGGTAATAAAATATGGTGTTAAAAAAACAAAGAATGTTATACTATACATGCCTGTATAAATTTGTGAATATATACACAAGTGAAACTTGATATATTATATATGGTTGTTTATGTTAACTCGTTTTTAGCTCGCCGCATGTTGTGGCAACATCGAACGAGGTGTGATAAAATATAAAATACAATCGACACAACTCGTTTCCAAACTATATTTACGTTAAAACGTAAAGTAACTCGATTTACACTGGCTTTAGTAGCCAAAGTTGAAACGTAAAAAGTTCAATGTTCAAGTAAAAATCTCAAAAAATTATGTATCGTTAGATAGAGTCACTCAAATTACACCCGTTTTAGTGGTCAAATTTATAAAGTACATAATACATTTGACCCGACTTGGTTTCCAAACTATATTTACGTTAAAACATATAGTAACTTGAATTTACACCGGCTTTAGTGGCCATATTTGAAACTGCAAAAGTTCAAGACACTTGGATAAAAATAAATGGATGAAGTCAATTTAGACGACAAATGGATGAAGTCAATTTAGACGACGAGAAGCTCAAATCAAGCTGGTAAACTATGAAGTCGCAAACCGCCACCAATGAAGGTCCTTGCGCCAAAGTGATGGTCAAACAAAGCAATAGTATTGAAAGAGTTAACCAAAAAGATGACAAATATTGTGGACAACGTTAAATAAAATCCAAGGTCTCATTTTGACCTGTCACACCTCCGCTTATAGCGGAAACACGAGGATGTAACGGATGGGATCGTCATAACACATTGTTAAATAATAGAGATGCATTAAATGATGAAGATCAACGTGTCATGACGTCACCGGACACAAATGGAGACTTGTGTCATGGTTAGTTAGTTCCACGACAAACATAGTCATAGAAAACAAATAAGTATAAGTCCCACAACCCGGGAACAAGTAATCAAATGTGAATAACAAGTAAATGTCAAATGCAACTGTCAAAGACATCCAAAGTTTAAATGATGTAAGTCTATGGTCATCACTAAGGCAGCATCCCTAACAATCCTTAATGATTATTACCTGAAAAGATATGCTAAAAATGGTCAATATAATTTGGTGAGTTCGCAGGTTTAAATGATAACAAAACTTGATGTTGTATAATAGTGTAGTAGGACATGAGTGCATACAGTTATAAGCAAATAATATCACATGAGCATCACAACTAAACCGTAGACGTACACAAAGACTTTGTCGGAACATATTCACCCTGGCCCGTTCCTGGCCACTGTCAGTCTTAACTAGTATACTAACAAACAAAGGTAGGGGTGTCAACCCAATAGTACTATCAATATATGTCCGTCGGCTCCAACACCGGAGTTAAATAATTGTGAATACAGAACCACAAAGACAACTCATGCATATTACTTACAAAACAGTAAACACGACAGTCCCAAAAGTATTGAATAAGTTCACAGCATAAAAAGGGTGAGCATATTTTTCCCCCTAATTTATAAATGTTTAATATGAAAACGGGGACGTGAAACTCACCTTGAAATGAGAAGAAATTAAATGAATAAGAGACTTCAACGAGTGAGAGCAACAAACGATCAAACGCCTCTAATAATTGTAACTAAGTTGTTAGTCATGCTCAACGAGAATAGATAAGTCCAGTCGGTTTTGGTTCGATTCGGGTTCGAGGTGCAACTCACACACATAATATATAATTCACACCACACAACATACTAAATTAGCAAAATAATAATAATAATGATAATAATAGTAATAATAGTAATAATAATAATAATAATATAATAATAACACACACGATACACACATTACTACATACAATATATGTAGATATATATTAGCACCCACACACACTAAATGCAAACATATACCCACGCATACCTTCGGGTCCTTCGATCCACACATATAAACAAACGTACAAAAGCATACGCCCACAAGTTCATTCATACAATATATATATATATATGTATACATGGCTGCACACACATACATATATATAATATACAAAGCATAAACACACCTATACACCATTGCATACATGCATATAACATACACACATATATATATATATATATAATATACAAAGCATAAACACACACCATTGCATAAATGCATATAACATACACACACAAGCACACTTCACGGTCACATTCACATACACACCATGCAACCCACATACACACACAAACACTTTATGTATATATACACACATAAGAGATCACACGAATCAAACCGAACAACCGAACCGAACGACAAACCGAAAAGAAACAAAACAAGATTCGTAATGACCGGTTACCTGCGAAGATGCTAAACGGCAAGACGACGGCAATCGACGGCGGCCTACGGTGGTGAAACGGTGGTGCAACGGCGGTGGAGATGAAGTCCGAAAAGTTGCACGGCGGGGGGGGATTTCGTTAGGGTTCGGCCGAAGTAAATATATATATATATATAAATATAATATATATATATAATATTCATTTTACATTTAGGACCCTAGACTTTAAATTAATTAATCCCTCGAGTTTAGTTAAATTACAATTTAAAACCCGGACTTAATTATAATAATAATAGTATTATTAATAATAATATTAACAATATTTACCAATCTGTCACAACCCCGTTAATAGCGGAAACACGAGGATGTAACGGATGGGATCGTCATAACACATTGTTAAATTAATAGAGAAGTATTAAATGATGAAGATCAACGTGTCATGACGTCACCGGACACAAATGGAGACTTGTGTAATGGTTAGTCAGTTCCACGATAAACATAGTCATACAAAACAAATAAGTATAAGTCCTACAACCCGGGAACAAGTAATCAAATGTGAATAACAAGTAAATGTCAGATGCAACTGTCGAAGACATCCAAAGTTTAAATGATGTAAGTCTATGGTCATCGCTAAGGCAGCATCCCTAGCAATCCTCAATGATTATTACCTGAAAAGATATGCTCAAAATGGTCAACATAATGTTGGTGAGTTCGCAGGTTTAAATGATAACAAAACTTGATGTTGTATAATAGTGTAGTAGGACATGAATGCATACAGTTATAGGCAAGTAATATCACATGAGCATCACAAGTAAACCTACGACGTACACAAAGACTTTGTCGGAACATATTCACCCTGGGGCCCGTTCCTGGCCACTGTCAGTCCTAACTAGTATACTAACAAACAAAGGTGGGGGTGTCAACCCAATAGCACTATCAATATTTGTCCGTCGACTCCAACACCGGAGTTAAATAGTTGTGAATACAGAACCACAAAGACAACTCATCCATATACTAGATAATAACTTACAAAACAGTAAACACGACAGTCTCAAAAGTATTGAATAAGTTCGCAACATAAAAATGGTGAGCATACTTTTTCCCCTAATTTATAAATGTTTAATATGAAAACGGAGCCGCGAAACTCACCTTGAAATGAGATGAAAATAAATGAATAAGAGACTTCAACGAGTGAGAGCAACAAACGATCAAACGCCTATAATAGTTGTAACTAAGTTGTTAGTCATGCTCAACGAGAATAGATAAGTCCAGTCGGTTTTGGTTCGGTTCGGGTCGATTCGGGTTCGAGGTGCAACTCACATACATAATATATAATTCACACCACACAACATATTAAATTAGCAAAATAATAATGATAATAATAGTAATAGTAATAGTAATAATAATAATAACACACACGATACACACATTACTACATATAATATATGTAGATATATATTAGCACCCACACACACTAAATGCAAACATATACCCACGCATACCTTCGGGTCCTTCGACCCGCACAAACACACATACATATATATAATATACAAAGCATAAACACACCTATACACCATTGCATACATGCATATAACATACACACACAAGCACACTTCACGGTCACATTCACACACACACCATGCAACCCACATACACACACAAACACTTTATATATATATATATATATACACACACACATACATACAGATGCGTACATGCATACACAGCACACAAATACGCGCACACACAAACACACACTGCACACACACAACACAACATGTATATAGACACTCATACAAATGACATGTACATACGAACACAGCGAAACTCAATATATATACTCATATATATACGATATATACATACACAACCGATGCGCACACAGCAGCCGAAAGCTGCTATGTTTGGTTCTATTCGCTAACCGACACACGAAGCAAGATACGTACGAATATACACACACATAAGAGATCACACGAATCAAACCGAACAACCGAACCGAACGACAAACCGAAACGAAACAAAACGAGATTCGTAATGACCGGTTACCTGCGAAGATGCTAAACGGCAAGACGACGGCAATCGACGACGGCCTACGGTGGTGAAACGGTGGTGCAACCGCGGTGGAGATGAAGTCCGAAAAGTTGCACGGCGGGGGGGGATTTCGTTTAGGTTCGGCCGAAGTAAATATATATACACATATATATAATATTCATTTTACATTTAGGACCCTAGACTTTAAATTAATTAATCCCTCAAGTTTAGTTAAATTACAATTTAAACCCCGGACTTAATTATAATAATAATAGTATTATTATAATAATATTAACAATATTTACAAAATAAAAATAAAGATAAAATAAATTTTTATATTGTTAGCGTTATTAAATATTACGGTTGGCACGAAAAGGAGATACGACGAGATCCGGTTCGAAAACAAATTAATTACGCAATTAACGGATTTCGAGTCAATTGACGAACATATTGGTGAGGATGTCACATGACCAAAGAGCACATCTTTCGAAATTGTTAGACTCATGTGAATTTGAAATTTAAAATTGACATTTGAAAGTCAAAATGTTTAGTTTATTGGCCTTCCCTAGGAAACTTGCTTACGCATTACCCTATCCTTCGATAGTTGCTTCCCATGTTGCTAAACATCTTCACTGGTAGGTTACTCTTACTGTTTTGTTTAATATCCAAGAATAATATATGGTTTGAGTGAAATTAAGAAACATATACGCACAAAGATTGTCTTGTTTGCATGTCTTCATTTTGAAATGTCTGTTTATTTGATAAATAAGCAGACATGAACACCATTTGTATTTCCACTTAATTAGTACGTGAACATTCACTGACCTAGCTAGCACTTCTTCGACTATCATCCACCATTGTCGTATTCATTAGACGCTTCTTAGACTGATGATTGGCTCCACTTCTCCTAAAGTTGAAGAAGATTTTGATTTTTGGTAACTCATGTAGTTTTAAGTTAGTTACTATTGAGGCACAATGATTTGCATATGCTAATTTTGAAGCTTAAATTGTGACTATATGGTTATGAAATTTTATTTTATTGATTGTCAAGTGATTATTAGATATATTTATTTTTACAGATGTCTGATATTAAGGTTATCATAAACTAAAATAAAAAAGTGTAAAGTAATTCTTTTGTGCTTCAACATATATATGTGTTTGCTTATAATTTCAAGAACTTATTTTATATTTACCCAAATACATTAAGCTTAGCTGAAGATCATATTTTTAAATATTCTTTTGTAAATTTAATTTGTACACATTTGACATTCCACTATTTCGACTAATTGATAAATTAGTGAATAATAATAGATATTAAATTTTTGATCGTAGGGTTTAGAAAACCTTATATGGGCGGATAATGATGTTAATTGCAATTGCAATTAATTTATAAATAATCATTTTTTTCCATATCTATTCAGACTTGATGTCTCGTTTTTAATTCTTGAAACTTTAATTTTAATTTCATTTATGTTTGTTTTTGTTCCATCTATATGGGTTGCATGTATTAACATGTGGAGATAAACAAACACAAACAATATAATTTGTTCATTCATGTGTATTTGTTCATTAATTTGTTCGTTGAATTATCGCACAAACATTAACAAAATATCATTTGGTACATTCGACCAAATAATTTAATCGCACATTTTTCGCGTCTCTCACATAAGTGTGAAAAGAGTTGTGCGTACTTCAGTCGAAAAGGATAACATTAAATGATCTTGGTCTCACAATCTTTAGGTAAGAATGCAATGAATGCATATGACTAGTCAAATATCATCCTCCATCTTCACATTCAAACTTGATGCAAACTATGATTTCAATTCTATTTGGATTACGCCGCATACAAACATAGAATCAACCCAACATTATTTCAAAATGTTACATGATATCCAATATGTCGTAAAATCTACACAGAATTTGCCTTGACACCAATGACAGAAGCCGGATACATTTTACGAGGATAATTTTTGAGTATACATAATAAATCAAGGTCTCATTTCATTCTTTACACCAAAAAATATTCTTCGAATTCACATGATCCTAGTATCCAACACAAGAATCCAACATCTTGATGCAATATTGTTTCTTTCACATAAGATCAAACACCCACCAGCACATGGCGATTTTATGATGCAACATGCTACACCTAGACATGAGAAAGTGTTTGCTCAAAACGTGTTTTGCTTCCATTAAATTAAAAATATATATAAAAAATTAAAATTAAAAATAAAACATTTTAACATAAATTTACCTAATTGCCCTTCTCAACATCTATTTATTCCCACTAAACTCTCTTCACATTTCATCCCACTCATCATTTTCATCAACAAACACTCTCCTCCATCTAAAGGTACAATCTTTATTGATTTCATCTTTTAATTATCACAAATCTTGAACTTCAAGATTAAAAAAAGCCTCAAACTTTATCAAATTCTTGCAGAAAGTTAGAAAAATGACTGCAATTGGGGCTTTACTTGTGGGTATTCTCTCAATGATCTCTCAAGTTCAAGGAAACAACAATGGAGGTTGGATTAATGCTCATGCTACCTTCTATGGAGGTGGTGATGCATCAGGCACAATGGGTACAAATCAAGATACAAACTTTATTGTTAATCCTTCAAATTATTACCATCAGTTTACCATTGTGTGTGTTGTAATCTGTTTGGGGCTGTTATCACGCAGGTGGGGCTTGTGGGTATGGGAATTTATACACTCAAGGGTATGGTACAAACACTGCAGCACTGAGTACAACACTGTTCAACAATGGGATGAGTTGTGGAGCATGTTTTGAGATCAAGTGTGCTGGTGAACCAAAATGGTGCCACCCTGGTCTATTGTAGTCACTGCTACTAACTTTTGTCCTCCAAATAGTGCATTACCTAACAATGCAGGAGGGTGGTGTAATCCTCCACTACATCATTTTGATCTCTCTCAGCCTGTTTTTCAGCAGATTGCTCAGTTTAGAGCTGGAATTGTTCCTGTTCATTACAAAAGGTATTATGTGCATGCAATAATCTTGATGTTTATACCTGGTGGTGTACTGAGTAATTCACTGGTTTTTGTCTTTTGACTTCTTTGAATGCCACATGTAACGTTTTTATGACCAGACTAGAGAGTGTATCGGACGACTCGAAGGTTCATTGGTCGGATCGATCGCTAATTTATGTAAAAGATATCATAAATAATATATATAAATGTGTACCTTAATAACACAAACCAAGTTTGAACAAAGTAATTTATTTTTTTATTAGAAGTTGGAAAAGAACTTAAGCTTTATCATTAAATTCTTAAAATTTGGAAAAAAGAATAATAAAAAAAGACCTTTTAAAGCTGAACCGCTAGCCGAACTAGGTGAAAATAATAATAATAAAAGACTTTTTACATAGTGGTTGGCGGTCAAACCTGGCGGCCTGTCCGGTCCTAACAACATTGACCAGTCCTAACATCATTGACCATCTGTCCAGCATATAAGTTACGTGTTTTACCTATAAGAGGTAATGATATGGTATGATATTATACATGAGTTTTCTTATAACGGGTTCTTAAGTTTTAAAAAATCTTGATACCCAATTTAATCTTTAAAGTAAATATTTTGGGCTTTTTGCACAGGGTACCATGTAGGAAGAAAGGAGGGATCAGATTCACAGTCAATGGACACTCATACTTCAACTTGGTCCTGATAACAAACGTGGGAGGAGCAGGTGATGTAACCGCGGTCGCAGTGAAAGGTTCAAAGACTCGATGGGTACCCATGTCAAGAAACTGGGGTCAAAACTGGCAGAGCAACTCTAACCTTGACGGGCAGGCTCTGTCTTTCAAGGTCACAACCAGCGATCACCGTACGGTCATCTGCAACAATGCAGTCCCCGCCGGTTGGTCATTCGGCCAGACATTTACTGGCGGACAGTTCACTTAAGACATTTCATCGAACACTTTGTACGCACCCAAAGGCTCGTATTAGAGAGGCCCTTTTGTCAGCTTAGGTGTTTTTTATGTTTTCGTAGTGGTGAAATAAGGCAGCTTTTTTAGCAGCTGGTGGTGGTCATTGTGGTCAATTGGTGATGCCACGTGGCTTATGTGTGTGTGTGTTTTGTTGTAGTTGCATAATCAATGGTGTTTGCAGTTTGACTGCAACTGTTTTGCATGTGAAATCTCACTCTTTGTCTCTTTCTATATGACACAAAGGGGACATGTGTTATGGCTTATTGGGTATTTATTGCATGCTATAACTATCAATGTTATTATACTAGAAGTAGTAATGAGTTTGTACAAACACTGATGCACGATGTACTATCATCAACTACTCATCAGATGTACAAGTGTACAACCTTATAACATAGGTGTTGCATAGAGTTTGATCCGAACTAAATCATAATGAACCATAAGTGTATATGGAACCGACAATTATATATAGATAATAATTCAAACTGTTTGGGTTGTTTGATTATTTTCGTTTTGTTTTTGTTGCATGAAACTGTTTTTAATAATATATAGGTTTAACATTTCATCGCGTGTGACAAACAAAACTAGTCTGTTGTTGATGTTGAAAACATGATATCATATCGAAACCTTTATATTACACCATGTGAAAAAGATAAATCCATAGACATTTTAGTAGTGTTGTACATTCATTTAGTAATAATTTTCTTTTTATCTAGAATAACTCTTAATCTATTTCATATATGTTTTAAAAGTAGGTTCGCTGGAATGGTATACAAACCTTCTTCTTATATAATAAAATAGCTTTAGTAAATTCGTGCAATACACGAGTTCAAAATATAAAAACTATATAATTCATAGAGGTATAAATATTTTGTATGATTAAGTTATGTATTACTATAACAACGAAAAATAAAAGTTATACATATAAGTTATAAATATTCGAATAATTTTTTTAATAATAACCCAGTTGTCTTAAAATGATCACACTAAATTAAAATATATTAATATATCAATTAATACTTTTTGTTCTTTTATATTTTTTAAAATTAAATCTTATGTGGCTATAAAAATATGTATAGTTCCTTGCATAATTAAGTTGATAATATAAAAAAATTAATTCAAAACAAATATTATTACTATTAATTTAATTTCTTAAAATAAAA
Organism: Flaveria trinervia; assembly: GCA_025506515.1. Taxonomy (NCBI): domain Eukaryota; kingdom Viridiplantae; phylum Streptophyta; class Magnoliopsida; order Asterales; family Asteraceae; genus Flaveria; species Flaveria trinervia. The sequence continues at coordinate 4,693,569 of CM046456.1, read as the reverse complement.
AATTGACTAAAATAATATATTAATTTAGACGGAAAACTTTTTTCAAGGAGTAACGTGAAAACGTCACATGATATATTAGTTACTTTTTTATTATATAGTATAGATATAGATATTCAAAACATACATATTAACTAACACTCAAAAAAAATATAATAAAAACTAACCAACCAAAGAGAATCACATGATGATGGCTCTATTCATACAAACCTTCTTCAGAACATATTTTCTAAGTAATCGTTTATCTTTAGTTATTGTTATGGTAATTTTTTTTACTAACAAGGTTGATTTATAATGAAATGTTGAGTTAATTACACGAACGACCTCTATGATAAAAATAATTTTCATCTTTTGTGGGTACTAAAGATAGGGTGATTTAAATTCTTTCTATTTTTGTTTTTATATTTTGTGTCTCTTAAATTCTTTCTATTTTTGTTTTTATATTTTGTGGGTCTCGTATTTTATTTGTGTTTTGTTATATCAAGTTTACTTGACGATATTTTGATTATTTTTAAAAGTTTAATCGAAAAGTTAACCATCTATATATATAAGGGAGCTTTATGTTACATGAACACTTTTAGTTTTGAACATTCATTCTAATTTTTTATAGTTAGGAATCAAACGGAAAATCACGTTTTGCTACAAAGATCTTTCATGTAATCAACGTTAAAGTATTTTATAGTCATTATTGTTTGTCTTGTGAATCTTAAACAATATTACCATCGGGATATTAAAAAGACCGTTTCCATTAGAGTCGCCCTTCATGGCATCTGTATGTGAAACAAAGAGATTCAAACACGTTTGACGTGAACAAAAACATATCAAGTGAAATCTATCTACAAGGTCGACTAAGAACGTTAACGTGAGATGGGAGAAGGAAATAGCATCCTGCTTATAAAGATTAGAGTAAATTACGCTTTTAGTCTCCGTGGTTTGGTGGTTATAACGCTTTTTATCAAATAGTTTAAAAACGTCCGGTTTAGCCACTGTGGTTTAAAATATGTATAAATCAAATCCAAGGCACTAACTACCATCCATATTCTTTGTTAAATTTGTGTAAAATGACTAATATACCCTTGGATCTAAATGGTTATTAATTACAAATAATATAAAACTAATATATTAATTAGCTAAAAAAATTCTTAAATCTACATTTAATAAAGCTATTCAGATGGTCAGACAACACCACCAAACATTTCACCCCATTGTCGACCACCCTCCCACCGGTCACCATAATGTCATCGGTGACCCCATCACCATAGCATCACACTCTCCGACGAGTACATCGGCCATGCCGCCGGTCACCTCACATCCACCACCCCGCACACTAGCATCTCACCCACCCATCTTCATCTTGTGATCCCCTTTCTCTGTGCGAACCTTCATCGCCACCATTACCGCCCCTCCTTCAACCATAGCATCACACTCTCCAGCGAGTACATCGGTTGTGGCGCCGGTCACGTCACAGCCACCACCCCAGCACACTAGTATCTCACCCACCCATCTTCATCTTGTGATCCCATTCTCTCTCTCTCTGTGAACCTTCATCGCCACCATTACCGCCCCTCCTTCAAACCTCGATGCCACCTAACCTTCAAACTCTACCACCACCGCCTAATAATCAGCGCCCTGTCCAACAACCTTGTTCATCTGCCAATTTTAGAGAGAAATAAAAGCGTAGAGAGGAAAGGGGTGGGGTACTGTCACACCCCAACCTTGACGGCGGAAATGTCGAGATGTGAGGGTTAAGATTGTTCACAACCACATAACGCTATATTTAAATGTAAATATTAAAATTATAAGTTTCAAAAGGCATAACAAACATAAGTCTCAAACATGAAATAAGTTCCAAACAAAACAAAACATTACATAAACATTTTATTTATTAAACTAGGTCCAAGTCCTAGTTTTATTGCAAGTTTCAAAAGTCCATTTTAAACTTAGGGATTTTCTGAAACATGATAAAAATAAAATGTCAACTATAAATAGTTTGTGAGTTTCCAAGGTTTTCATACATAATATGATAAGGTTACAAGTAGCAATTCATGTCATAGGTCATAAGTTAGTAAGGTTATAGAACACATATCGTTACAACCAAACATCAACTTGATTACAAGTATATAAGATTGGCTAAGTGTATTTGGTTCCCATGATGAACAAACATACGTCATCAGGAGCCGGCAATACCTCGACTTTAGCACCAAATAGGCTTGTCAGGCCCAAAGATCTAAGACGTCGCCAGGCTAGCAATAGTTAATGATTGCAAACAAAAATATGTATCTTATATAAACGCTTACAACACACAAATAACCATGACAAACATATGAATTGCAAGTGCTTACAAGTTTAAACGTTTACAAGTGTATGAGAATAAGTATCATGTTTCATCCCAAATTAGTGTGAAAATATAAAAAGGAGGCAAGTAAAAACTCGCATGGCAATAAGTATAAGAATGGAGATTAATAAGATTGATAATAAACGTTGTTCCAAAATAAATCGTCACAAGGTACCTATATATATATACACATTATAAGATTTAGATTAGCAATAAGGCTTAACGATTAAACGCGAGCTAGGGTTTCAATAAGGATTGGGTATTTGGGGTTTTGTCAACAAATTATATTTTTGTAGAAATGATTTTATTATATTTTGTATAAAATATGGAATAAGAATAATATTTATAAAATTTCGTAAGATTAATATAAAAATAAAGTTTCATAGCTAAATAAGATAAGCACGTTTTAAATAATAATTTAAAGACAACGTTTGAAATAAACCTCATTTCACACAATGATATATGTTTATTATTTAAGTAAATAAGGATTTAATGAATTACATCAATATTTAAGTCTCTTTTTTATATAGGAAAATAATTTAAATATATCATTTTGAATAATTAATTTGATAAGTTTAAACAATATGTTAAGTCTATCTAAATATATATTATTTGAATTCCATAATATTAACCCAAAAATAACTTTTATTTTTAAAGAATTACTCTATTAAAATTTAGCTAATTATTTACATTTTTTAAACTTAAATAAATACTTAAATAGATGATAATTAATTAAATAATTTCAGAAATTTATTCGGTGGCCACAAAATTATTTAGAGTTTATAAATACAATTTTTTATATTTTAAGAATTTTTCTAAAATAAGATTTTAGGCTAAAAACCTTAAAAAAATAAATGAGGGTCCCCGAGTTCGAACCCGAGACCTCATGTTTAAAGCACACACACCTTAACCGTTAAACCAAAGGCCTCAACTGTGAAATAAGTGGGTTTCGAAAGTTTAAAAACATAAACAAAAGAAATCCCCAAATTCCCTGTGAACCCTAGTTCGATCCGCACCAAAATTGAGGATCAAATCGATGATGTTAATCAAATTAATATTAGGGCTTTCATTCATCATTTGAAAACGAGCATGTATGTATGTTTACTTACTCGAAAGTTGTTTGATTTTAGTGATTCGACTCGAAGAACAAACTGCGACCAACGTAGCACCGGTTTGATGTTCAAACGACGATGCTAATCAAATTCGTTGCACAGGAAGTTTCCAATAACCTTGTTATACAAAAGCCCTTTGTCAATTTCAGCTATTGAAGTCCAGAGTATGGTGTTCAAGTAGAATGTAGGTCGCGGTTAATGGGGGAATCAACTGTGAAGTTTTGTATGTTTTCAAGTGAAATTGGTAATGGTAAACGATTAGAGGTACTTAAAAGATTGTTTAGGTTCAATTAATTGGGTTATTATTGAGGTCTAGTGCCTGAAAGGCTATAGGGTTTAAAGCTACGGTTATCCTCTCGATTGGACTTTGTAACTGGCGTTTAAATGTGATTAAATGATGTGTACAAGTTCGAAACGTATATACAAACCGATTAGGATGATTTGGTACCAAAATTTGAGGGTTTCGGGTGGATTTGAAGGTTGCCGGCGCCGCGCCGAACTTGGCCGGCCGGCGGCCGGAAATACGGGCAGAGAGAAAAGGGTGGGGGGTTGGGTTTGATAATTTACACCTTTGGTCCCTGTAGTTTTGAACTTTAATATTTTATGTACAAACTTTGTTTTTAAAGTTTATAAAATAACAAAACAACCCCCAATTCTTAATTAAGTTTATGTTTTAAACATTATAAAGTTTAATAACTTTTATAAGTTATTGTTATAGATAATCTTATTATAAGTAATCTTATTATTTCTAATATAATTATTATTAACATTATTATTATTATTACTTATTATTAGTATCAGTAATATCATTATTACTTACAATTATGTTTCATTTCATAATTAAACTATTAACGTTCAATTTGAAAAATTAAAAGCATACAACTAAATAAGCATAAGCAAACCATAAGTTTGACAACTTTAGCCCTTACAAGAATAAATGACGTTAACCTTTAATTAACGTAAAAATACAAGATGTTACATGTACCCCTTAATTTTTGCTTGATTTGGGGTAAATAATCTGACCATAAAGAAATCTTGAAGATGAAGGCGAAGGTGGTGGCTATAATGATTTAACAATTGAAGATGACGGTAGTGGTGGCTATGGTGACTTGACCATGATAGATGATGATGGTGTTGGTGGCTAGGGTTAGTTTGGGGGTGATAAGAGTTGTTTGAGAAGAAGGATACCGAGTGTAGAGAGAGATAAAAATAAAAAGGTTTTTTATATTAACTATGTGGGTTCTATGTGTTTTTTTATATTTATATTATAATAAATATTTAAGTTCAAAGGTATTTTGATCTTTTAGACAAATGTTAATGGTTAATATGGATGCTCTTAATGGTTTGGACCTAATCGTGACATATTTTAAAGCATAGTGGTTAAACCGAATGTTTTTAAACTATTGGATGAAAAACGTTATAACCACCAAACCACAAGGATTAAAAGCATAATTTACTCTAAAGATTAAAGAAAAAAAGACGAGACAACCAACATAAAACATGTCACTTCACCCGTAAAAACACAAGCGTTCGAAACAATCTAGAAAAATAAACATACCCAATAAAAATCACACTAAAAAAATTTGTGTTATTTTGCACCCCTTCCACAAACTTATCATTCACAGGCTAAGGCTTGTACCCACCAGTCAAAAGAACATGAACCATAGAAACAAAGGCAAACGACGGAGCCACTCATCTTCTCCGACGAGAAACCACCGCACCACCACCACAACCACCGCCACCACCGCCGGACCACCACCACCACAACAATCACGGAGCCCCGTGTCCCCTCCCTCCGCCACTCTCCTCGACGCCCAATTCACTACCGAAGACGACGAACTCACTTACTTCCGTGACCTAACAATCTCCCCATCTGACAAATTTTCAAACCCTAGGAGCTTCCCCTTCAGTGTGAAGCAGCAATGCTGGGAGAAAGCGGAGAAAATCAAAGGCCGTGATCCGGACCGATGGCGTCGAGACCCCCTCGGCAACACCGTTTTTCGTAAGCTCGTTGGATGCCCTGGGTGCCTCTGTCATGATTACGATCACATTGTTCCATACTCTAAGGTAATTTGTTATTACACGACCTAAACCCTAACTGTTATAATTGAATTACTTCCTGCAGTTTCTATTGGGATGACAATGAATTATCTGATATCAGATTCGATTGCCTATTTGAAGTTTCCCTGATAATAATAGGGCGTTATTTCTTGAGTTAAATTTGTTAAATACAATATTGAACTTCATGTGTGATCCTGCAAGGTTGATTTAAAAAGTGTGAGTTGCTGTGACTGTGAGTCGTTTAGGTTTTAAAACCTGAGGGGTGTGGCGTGCATTATGGGTGCGATTCGTTTAGGTCCACAAAGAGGCGATTTCCAGCCCCACACGCCTTTTAAAATCGAGGCTGCAAGCTAAGAAAATAATATCATTTAGCAAAGATACAGAAATAGTTGGCTTGAGTTGTCCTGTGGTCTTCACCTTGTATTGCACTGTTTGTATGTTTGGACCGTTTGGTGTTATTTTTAAATTCTATTTGATTACACTCTAATGTGTGTCATCTTGTTGATCTTGCAGGGAGGGCAAAGCACATTGGAAAACTGTCAGGTTTTACAGGTAGCACAACGTCTTAACTTAACCTGCTATAAATTGCTTAAAAATGGCAGCTTTCAGCTGTCTGTTTTGGTATGTTTGTGACGTTGACGTTGCTTGGTCTCTAAACTGTATAATTGCTGGTAACATTTAGTAACTTAACACAATGCTCTAGTATGGTGCTGTCTTTTTAGCTTTATGTAGATTGCACGAGATATGGTCAATACTGAATCCACATTTAGTACAAAGATTAATGTTTCAAATTATTGAAGACAGCATAAGGAAATATATTTATTCTTTGATGTGAATATGTGATGTCTCTTTTATAAGACTTATGGGCCCATGCTGGTTTCTTTGTAGGCAACAGTTAATCGATCTAAAGGGAATCGTACTGAGATGTCTAGAGCTGATCTTATTCAGAAAAGCTCTTACTGCAGGGTTTCAGGTACAGTATTTACATCCACCGTTTTCTTAACAATATTGTCTAAACTCTAAATAAGGGTAGACACTATTATGATTTACACTCGTATGATATAATGAAATAAAACTTGTAGGGCGTGATATGGATCTTCTTGAATTGGCAGCCTATGGGAATGTCCGCAGAGGACAAGACTCCGTGGATGTAGCTTGCAATGATCAGATACGGAAGTATGTTAAAATCATATTCAATTGTTTTATGTTGATATCAGTATAGTTAGCATGACTGTATTTGCTTTTGCTTTATTTTTCTCCCATCAAGCCTACAACTTGAGTTCACAATGGTTTTATTCATCATTAATCTAATGAAGTTCAGAAACAGAACACAAATCCTTTTGTGATTGCAACACATCTCGTTGCATCAAGCGAGATTTTAGTTTTTAATTTCAAACCTTTCTAAATATCTTAATTTACCCATGCATTATACATTGATTAAATTACTGTATTCAAAATCGATTGATCTAGTGCTTAATATCCTTAATATGACAACAACAGAGTACAGACCCAAGATTTATTAGCTGTAATTCTGTTTTTACACTTCATTAAACAGTGTTATATTAATCTTTACCGTTGAAGTTCCACCACTCCTTTACTGAAAGCAAAAGCAACAGCAAATGCCCATTACAAAAGATATGGATATAGAATTATAGATAAAGATATAGGTCCATATGGCATTTTGGGTCCACAGTACAACTCATATTCTGTAGATAATGTGGCCTCAGTTTCTTGAGGACCTGAAAATATCTTCATCCTTTCCATGGCTGGTTCTCCTGATTTTGATGTGCCCACACATAATAACCAAGATATAGATTTTGTGAGGTACCCAAAACTAATGATCATATGCATTAGCGAGTTGTACATTGTTACAGTTATTTGCACCTTAGAATGTTTGATTAGCAAACCAATTTACATGAATAAATTTGCAGTAAATTTATAAAAAAAATAGTAACATCTATCATTCCTACTGTTGGTATCTTTCTTACATTCTATTCACACTGAATACCAGTGCCGTGCTACTTTCAGGCTCTTTCTTGAAACGAAAGTGACCGAGAGAAAGCAGCAGGATTCGCCTGTAACACAGGACTGGGTTCAGTGGCTTTATTTTTCTTTTTATCGTTTCCTTTCGATTGGAAAGCCTTAAATAGATCACCTCTGCCACTGTGTTCGTTCTTGATTCCAAGTGTTGCCCATATAGAACTCTTTGCAGCTTCATCTGGATCATGTATTCTAAGCGTCTTTGGAATCAGAATTGAATTCCTCTGTTTCTTGAACTCCTTGTTTGAGTCGCTTGGTTTTACTGCTTCCTCATCCGTTGGATGTTTTCCTAAGATGGAACTTGTAGGCGGTAACCAAGAAACAGAGCTCCAGTAAGGTGGATGATACATTGGAATTTGAGGGTATCCTGGAGGGTAAACTGGTGGCATCGGCATCGGAATTGGTAGCGGTGTGCTCCATGGATTATAAGGCCATGAAGCCCCTTGAATCCAATGGAAATGGGAATGGAATCCATTGTTATCCTGTATTTTCTCAACTACTGAACTGGAAGAACAATCAACTGTTTCTTGGCCACTGACTCCAAAATTCGCTGAATTTCGACCTGAATCACGAGAAAATTCAATATGATTCGCTGCTGCTTCTGATTCAAAAGCTTCTTGTGAGACTATGTAACGGTAATTCGACGGTGGGGTCTTTTTCTTCCGGCGACCTGCTCCGACTGGCATGTTTCTCATGGTGCCACCAGCGGTCCAGTATCTCTGGCAGCTTTTGCAAAAATGACGAGGCTGGTTGATGTTTGAATTGTTGAAGTAACAAAACTTTGTGTTCATGCTGTCACAACGTGGGCAGGGGAGAATCTTTTCAGGTTTCTTTAGAGTTTTAGCTTGTGTATTTATTGTATCACCATTGGTGTCGATTGTCGGAGTTTCAAGATCTTCATCTGATTCATCTTTCCGTTGATCCTGGAAATCGAGAACAACAATTCTCAATATAAAAAAACTGCAAATTTAAGAATTCAAAGCAGTTATGATCTTTAAGCTGTACAAAGATCTTTAAACATACAAAGTTGAATCTTTAAGCGTAAAAGTTATGATCTTTAAGCTTACAAGTTTGAATTAAATGAAAAACTAAAATCAACCCATTAATTTTTGTGGAGGTTAAAGAAATGGGTAGTTATCAGAATTTCAGATTTGCAAAAGAATCACATACATGTGGAGTAAACAGTGTGTTCTCTGAAGCTGCAGCTGCATCCTCTGTGTTCTCAATTCCAGCGGTGGCGGCGAAGGGTGAAAGATTGGTGGCGTTGGTGGTTTCCGGCAACCCGATCTTCTTACCGAACAAAACGATACTGGGATCCGTCATGATCCGGTGGTGGTGTCTGGCAGTCGCCAGCGGCAAGAAAGGTAAAGTAGTGTTGAGTGTAAAAATCTAAGTAGGAATAAACATTTGATATAGGGGTGGGGGAGGGGGAAAGGTGTATGCCACATAAGCTGAAATGAAAGTTTGTGAGCCACAAGTTTGTTGTGGCCTTGATACGTTGGCACAGTGGATTCTTTTGGGTCCATTGGAAAGTTGGTGCACCCGAACACTAAAAGATTTGGCATAGTGTGACTTGGATAATAATGTACTATGTGGTTGCGTCATCTCTCCATACCTTTTTCCACAACTTTTCACAAACGGACCAGACCAGATTGAACGGGTCAGATGGGAAACGGGTGTCGAACTTGTCCTTATTTAAACATGTGTCTATCTGACCCGTTTAAACCATTTAAGAGGCGTCCTTATTTGCCACAATATGCCCTTTAAATTGTTCTTTAAACTTACCCCTTTTATGATGTTATCATTTAATTCAAAATTGTCATCTTCATTAAACATTCAAGTTTATACGTGTATTGTCATTTTGCATCTCTTCTAGCTAAACATCTCAATTTCAATTTTAGACATGAAGAAGGGATAAAGATCATAATATAATATTTAAAGCGTTAGTTGACTGAGACTCTTAATTCAATTATTTAAGCATTTTAAATGTGTTAATGATAAGATTAGTGAAATAAAGTAATCGCACTTACACTTCCTAATCCTAATCTCTCTTTTGTAGTTGTTTTCAAAGGTGGATGTTTATCTTAATATTTGGATTAGGGTTGTTCATGAGTCAAATCGAGGCGAGCCAAAGCAAGCTCGAACTTGGTTTGAATTTAAACCGAGGCAGCTTTGCTCGAATTTAAAACCGAGCTTAAAATCTAAGCTTGAGCTGAGCTTGTTTTGGCTTGGTTTTAATTCAGAAACACAATTAAAAGAATCAAAATGCAAACTAAATTCAACATACTATATAACTCATTATCAGTTTATATTGAGTTTCACAAAATATATATTAATTAAAAAAATAAAGTTTAACTTTAACAAAATACATCTTTTTTATAAAGACAACATTAGACCTATACATTTTTTAAGCAGAACTCGGCCCGTGCATTGACCTAGTACAAAAGGGTCGTCTTACTGAATCCGAAAGCTCGACTAACTTAGCATCATTTAAACCGAGCAGGCCAGACCCACAACATCATATATCATCTAATAAATTAAAAGTATACTTGAATAATTCATTCTAATATATAAAAAAACAAAATTAACACATGAAATGGTCCAATGCAAACATTAAAGCTTAATATTTTGACATTAGAAATAGTTAAAAAAATATTATATTCTTAACAACTAATGAATATCATGACACATGTTATACACATAAAAATAATATATATACTACAATACGCTCATATTGAGCCGAGCTAACTAACGAGCTAAACCAAGTTGGCCTGTCATGAACCGAGTTGAGTTCAACTCGTTTTCATACATGAGCCAGCTTGGCTCAGCTCAATTTAAAACCAACCTAATTAAGGCGAGTCTTTTTCGAATTTTTATCGTGTTTTTTTACAGCAAGCTTTGAACCGCGAGCTATTTGAACAACCATAATATATATAAAAAAGTCAAGAATTTTGAACTAAAAAACTAAAAGTGGTCTTGAATTTGGACCTAACAAAAAGTTAGCATTATTTTAATTTACCCGCATGTATCTTTTTCTTTACTTTCTTTCTTTTTCCCTTTTCTTTTTTGTTCTTTAATGCTTTTCTTCCTGTTGGTTTATTTTATAACGTCTATTTACTATTTTGCCCCTGCTGGTTTTTTTTCCTTTTGTTTTCCTATAATCAAGAAAGAGGCCCAACATAAATGAAAGTGGTTTAATATTGTTCTTTCAACCATACTCGAAGCTTCTGGAAGTTTTCACTCAGTCTTGTATTAATCTCATATTTGCAAACTTTTTAGACAAAACAAACTTAATTATTCTTCCACAACATCATCTCAGATTAAAACGATTATATAAGTCTTTTAAAGAAATGGTGATACAAGAAAGACTAATGTTTAACTTGTGAAGCGTTCTTGAGTTATTTAAAGGATAAACCGCGGACTATAATTAGAATACAATTTATGCTACCTTAAAACATGTTGCTACAAATATATTAGGGTAAAGATAAAAATCTAAAGAAAAATATTTTCAATCTTTTGATAGACATGCTATATAGAGAATACTTAAGTGTAACACTTTCAAATCCTTGATAGTTCCATAAAGAAAATTAAGCATTAGTATTTTTTTTTGACAATGCATATAGTAATGAGAAGATAAAAAACGTTAATATCTTTAGGCACCATGGATATATTTTAAATTATCAATTGAGATAACTACGTTTAGGTTTAAGCATAATTATATATTCTTCTTATAGTTAATTTATAATGAGTTTCTAAAAGATTTGGTTTATTCTTACTTGAAATGACTAGAACACCTTTATATTTTTTTTGGTATATAAGTTTATTTAGCAATATATATTTTTTAAATTATTTATCTCATCAAAGTATGAAAATGTAATATAATCCCCCAATTTCAAAGTTATCAATGTGTATTCAAAGTTAGATTTACACATAAAATGATAAGATCTTGATTTTGATCAAACGGGTTTTTTTTCTTGCTCAAAGAAAACTCTAGATTTTTTACAAGTGACAATTTAAATTTAATTACCTGGTTAAGTGATATTGTTAAACTAGAAACCTGAGAAATCTAGGTCGGTTCTCTTTTACATATGGCATCAAATACATTTCATATCATTTATTTTCAAACCCCTTTTTGTATATTTTAGTTTGCTTAAAGTTTGTTACTTCTAAAACACAAAATATGTGTAAATGATATTTTGTAGCGACAAACTGACACATAGAGGCATGACCGTCCTCATGATTTTTAATGTTCTGGACGAGCTAGAAAAAAGGCCCATGATTTAAATTATATAAACTAAATTTTTAAACGAAAAGAAATGTTTTAGCAATAAACATAGCAATATTACAATGACATACCGTAGTAGTTAACCAATAACTCGTAAATCTCTCATACTATTTTTTTTAGCAAATTGGTTTATAACATATTCGTAGTTTATAGTCTTTAATATTTTGTTTTTGATGGCTATTATTGCCAATCCGCTAAGTTTTTCTTGGGATACCGTGGATCGTAGGTAAGATTTCAAGTTTGAATAGAAAAAAAAAATTGTGGTATAAATTAGTTTTTGGACTTTAATTACAATCAAACTTTAAATATTTTAGTGGGCTATTAGTTGTGTAATTGGGTTTAAAAAAATAGGCTCAAAAAATTTGGTTTAAAACATAATTGGATTAAATTTTTAGTTGTATTATACTTAATAATTATTTTCTTATAATTATAAATATAAAAAAACTAAAATTTTTTTGCCCCCTAAGCGAGTGGGCCCTGGACGGAGGTCCATTCCGCCCCTCCTCAGAGCCGGCAGTGCATAAGGGCATTCAAATTAGGTCGAAATCAATACATGTTAGGTCAACAAAAGTAAAAAATGAACCAGTTTGTGTTGAAAGCAGTTTGAGTGAGAGAAACTAGGAGAGAACCTGATTAAAACGCGCTTAAAGCAGGGTTGGTTTAGATTTTACATGTTGAAATCGGATTCACAAAATACGTTTAAGAATCTATCTCAAAAGTACAGGTTGGAGCGAACTAGTTTGGTGACCGGTTTGGTTCAACTTGCCAATTTTACCTTGGATTTGCCGACTCATAACTAGAGTTGTACAAAAAAAACCGGTAAAAAAACAAACCGGTTTGAAAGGCCCGACCCGAATCGGTGGTTGGTAGCCCGACACCCAAAACTGGTTTGTAAACCGGTTCAATTAAAAAAACTGATTAAACCGGGATAACAACCGGTTTTTACCAACCGGTCCAAAACAATTTCAGCAGTTTGATGATTATTAATGAAAAACAGGTTTGAAACCAAACCGCTTTGGAAAAAAAAATTTGTATATATTCCTGAAAACTCTTTCGGTTTAAAAAGCGAACCAATGTGACACACACACACAAAAAAAATCCGGTTAGTACACGTGTACTCACGACCCATTGAACATAATTCACAGTTACTGTTGGACTTGGACATCATTGATAAAACTGGCCCATATGTCGTCTATTGGGTTCTAAACCTGACTTTAACCTATAACTATTTGACCCATTAGTAAAACGGGCCATGGCCCAGTAGCATGATTAATCGAATCTTTCTTTATATATAACGATCAGACATAAACCCTAAAAATCAGTTCATCTCCGATTAGTTGCAACCCTAATATTTCTCTTTCGTTTGATTTATTATCTCCATCGGAAAATCGATCTGAATCATGATCTACGTATAATTGTTGCTAATTTTCTTTAACTTCTTCGATTTTGATCGTATTTTATGTCAAGATTTAACTGCAATTGATGATATATCAGACAGGGACATCTGCACCCCATTGGGGTATGATGATTTGTCTGTGGGAATCTCTCTGATGCATAAAATGTTATTGTTTGATGTAATTTGTTTGAGCTTTGTGTTTGATTTGATATTTGTTTGTTTTTTTTGTTAAATTGCCAATGATGCATAATATTCTTGATGATGTGTGAAGATGATTATATATCAAGAACAATGAATCATCGCAGCTGAGGCTATGTTATATTGTTTAACAAAAGTTTAAACTTTATTTTCTTTTTTTTTTTTTTGGTTTTTTAGGCCTTTTCTTTAACTTCAACTGTATGAAAAATGTCTCTAAAGTTTATGAGTTATGCTTTTCATCTTTTCTTGTATCTGATGTTAACTTTATTTTTCTTTTTTGTAAAAAAAAGGGTAAATGCAAGATCTTTCAAGAATGTAATTTAGGTGATTAATATGAATAAACACAAGAAAAACATAGTAACTAGCAGCAGTGTTTGATTTGTTCAAATAATACTATACAAGCGGAATAGAAACTATTAGACTATATGGTGGAACATTGTGGCATCTTTAAGATCATTTTGAGGTTTCTGTTTATTATGTCTATCAATAAATAAATGCAATTGTTAGTTTTAGATCTTTATTAAGAAAATAAAACTAGTTTATAATATATATGATATATTTAAAAACAGCAAACAACTGGCCTATTAGCTCAGTTGGTTAGAGCGTCGTGCTAATAACGCGAAGGTCGCAGGTTCGAGACCTGCATGGGCCAACATGTTTCGAGTTTATTCTAGTTTTTTGCAGTTATATAATTTCAAATTTTGCCCTTTAATGGTTTTGCTACAACACATTTAAATACTTTCATATCTTTTACTCTTCATCATGGTGTTGGTTTGTTAACGGTCACTATTTTAATCGAACAGCCACGACGATCCAAGTGATACTTTTGTCTAGTGTTTATTTAAAACTTGAACACGATATTATATTATAAGTGGGTTATTGAAGTAAGGACGAAACATTAACTCTTTAATGCCTGTCAATCTCACTTACACTTTTCTTTCTACTAAAGACGAGTTTAAACAATGAAATGGAAAATAACGATAAATGATTTATATTACTTGTTGAAAATACATGTGAGAGTGCATATGTAATATGTTGATTTAAGAGTTCTTGATCTCATTTATATTAATATATTTAAGGAAAAGATGAAGCCTAATTTATTGCTAATAGAACCAAGCAAAGGAGATTGTTAAGAAGTTCAAAACCTACGACTACAAAGAGGGTGATAGATGTATCTTACTACAACAAGACTCAATGAATGCATAATATGTTATTATGTATGTTCTTTTGAGGCTGATACACTATCAAAGTACATCTAACGGCTTTCAAAATAAACGTTTTCTACATGAAGGAACTTTCTACTATGAAGTTAAGTTTCATAAGCCTCGAGGCATGAAGTTGTTTGGGTATTCTGATATGACATGAGATGTCTTGGTGCTGATTTAGTTTTCGCTCCAAAGTTTGTTATGATGCTCAAGAAAAGTAGGATGCTAGGTCTAAATTTAACATAAGAGTCGAGAATGTGATAGTGACAACAAAAGCGAATCAAGCTTTATCAAGCTTCATGTTTAAGAAAGATTTTGATTGAACTGATAAGATAAAAACCAAATAGGCATTAAGATCTTGTTATTTTTCTTTACTGCTAGAAATATACTTTAGATTACATTGTTTCTGGCTCTATTACCTTGATATCTAATAATCAATATATCTAATAACCAATATCTAATAATCAATATTATCTAATAATGGCTCTATTACAAGGATTAAGTAAATAAATTATTAAATAATTAGTAATACAAATTCATGTCTTATAAAATTATAAGTATGATTATCATTGCATATAAATAGCTATTTTAAATAAATAAAAAATAATGTATTTTTTTAAATATTTTTAAATATTTTGCTTTAAGAAAAATGATTTATTATGAAAAGTTCATTGTATTTTGTATTTGATAGATTTTTTGTTTTTAAAAAGTCTGTTTTTAATAAAAAATAGTTTTTAAAATTTTAATTTATATATTTTTAAATTGAAAATGGTATGAGTAATATTGTTAGTATTCAATATGATTATTAATAACATAGGGAAATGAGAAAATTAGTATGAAGAGTTATAGTTAAAATTATTATATTATCTTTTAACTATTTTATTTAAATAGTTTTATTTTTTAAAATTTGTTTTAAGATTTCTATAAAATATAATTTTGTATAGAAATCTTGTTTTTAAAAATTTATCTGTAATTCTTCTATATGTTTTAATAAGAATATTTTAAATTTTTTTTCTTTTTATAACTTTTTTAAAAACAAAATGATTTAAAATACTTTGTTAAAAAGGTTTAGTGTTTTAGAAAAAAAAATTTATAACTTTTTATTATTATTCATATTATAGTTAAAAGATGTGATTTTTAATTTTTTAAATAAAATCTATTTTTAAAAAAGATAGTTTGATTTTATAAAAATCTAGATAAAAGAGAGAAATATAGCAATTAATAAAAAAATTTAATAAAAGAGAGAAATTTGTATGAATATTTGATTATTATAATACCTTTTTGGAGAGAAAATTAATGTGTAAATGTTTATAAGAATAATGAAAAAGTGATTCAAGAGAAGAACAAATTGTGAAAAAAAGCTTGTTTTGTTAAATACTTTAGATTCCACTCATTTATTTTCATCAGCAGCCACAATTCAATTTCTCCTTTTGTTTTTTCTTTTAATACCAACATGTACATATAATAGTTTATCCTGAAGTACCTACGAGTTGTTTTGTAGAATAAAACTAGAAGTATCTAGTACTAACATGCTGGTTTTAAAGTGTTTTTTATTATTAACTTTTATTCATGCCTATATAATTTTCACCAAAATAAAATTTTTGTTTGAATGAAACAAATAAAGATACTGTTTGTAGGAACCGTTTATATAAAACTTAAACCAAAACAGTTTTTATTAATATAATCAAAACAACAGAATATAAGTTAACAATTAAAATGTCTTTTATAATTGTCAAAATACGAAAATAAAAAAATAGAAACATAAAAGGATAAGGATTGTGTTAGACACGGGATCTTTAAAATAAATTTCGAGCTCCCAAGAGAACTCATTTTGTTTACCGGGGTACAACAGACGAAACATTTAGTATTACCGGGGTTGATCTAGAACCCTAATTAGATTGTAGAAGAGAAACCAGAGACGTATTATGTTTAGAGAACCTGTATGCGGCATATTTTTGAGTTATGTTAATGCGTTTTTTTACTGAGATACCCTAAGTGCACCATCAAAACGTCACATTGCTGCGCACACGTATTCGACTTAAGGGTGCTTCTCCTTCGCGAATCCATTCAGTGTGATACTTTAAGAAACAGTATAATCAAGATGTTATAGTATATAATCCACTTTACATTCATGTTTTCTCCAATGTGAAACGACTTTCAACACCATTAATTTTTAATACAAATCCCAACTTATAAACATTGATAATTTGATCACATTAATTTTATTAAATAAATATTAATAACCATATTTATAATCAATAAATTTTCAACGTGGATAACATTTTTTTAGTATAAGTGGTATTAAGAAAAAAAAGTTAACTCCGGAAAGCATCATATATTCAATGAAAATTTCAATAGAAGTCGTAAAGAAACAAAATGGTCTTTCTTATGGTGTTTATATAGTACACTAATGTTAACAAAATTTAAAAATGATATATGAGTTACATATTTGACAAAAAAGAATACATCTAACATGTTTCATCATTGTTTTCATCATCTGTTATGATCAAACAAACAAAACATTATAGTTTTTATTAAGCTACATGTTTTGCTCGCTTCCTTTAAAACAATATCTACCTGTAAAGCCAATTTTACTTATTTTTTAAACAAAACTACCTTAAAAATCATCACACCACAATCTTTTTAAGATTTGAATCGATTTCTAGAATCTATCTATTTTACAAACTAAATATGTAAATAAGACTTATTCATTCATGTACAATACACACACATTAAGCAAGGAGACGTACAGTAACTTACAACTACTTACAAGATGCTTATGCTTGTTTATATGAAATTTTATAAAATAGATATACACCATCATGACGAATGTAGTGTATGTTTTATAATTGTTCAGAAACCAATTTGCAAAGAAATTAGCAAAGCAGAGCCGCCCAAAAACAATTATTTCTATCATCAAAACCCTAAAAGAAATTAGGGGCTCTTTCTAACGGCCGTTTGTTGTCATAATAAAGTATACTATACAAAGTGATATTTCTATGCGAAATGTACAAGATAATTATACAACAAGAACATTACATGTGGAATTATAATACGAATGTTATAATTAATCATTCAGAGATATAATTATTAAGCAAGGGTGGAATTATCACGTAGGAAGATATTCTTGCGTGATAATTTCATTCATGCGTGATTATATCGCACAAGTATAATATCCTTATGGTATGATTACTACTTAATGCATTTAGATTAATTATTATGAAAATGATATTTCTATAGTTCAATTATTAAAAATTCTCGTTGTCCATTTTGAATCATACATGGAAGTAATCATGAACACGATATTTGTGTCACGCCAAATTCTGATGCTTAACGGTATATTATTGTAATCATGAAATCATGAATATTTTGTTGAAATGATTTAACTACGTCGTATGCTTTAACAATTCTAACCTTTTCATAAAAATATTCGAGTTTCATTACCCCTTGTTTTCACATAAATAATAATGTAGATTAAACAACATCAAAGTTATTTCTCTTTAACGTGTGACCAAGTTGGTTTAAATAACTAAAGATTTGATAAATAACTGTGGTAATGGGTTCAAGATCAACATTGTTAAAGAGATACCCAATTTATTAGAAACTTCATGCGGGTCGCTAGACCACTTTAGTTAACATATCTTCTTAATGTATCGTTTAGTAAATTTGATTTACCTCTTATTTGATGGACGTTTAGCATTTTACGTTTAACATTTACAGTAAATATTACCAGGATTCAACCTTCAATCCTTCGTGAATCATAAATATGATAATCAAACCCTTTATATTAACTCATGGATAACAATATTTATTTTGTTTCTAGGTTCATTCACCATCATCAAATGTCACATACGTAATACACCTAATTTGGTTCAAAAGATTGGTCATGATATTCATTCACCTAAATAAATTATTATTTGCAATAAAGTTAAAGAACATGGAAAAATGACAACTCTACCCCTACCCTAACCCAAAACCATAATTCTGTTTCATTTTTTCCTTAAAACCGCTCAATCTTCCACCTTACACTTCTTCTAGTTTAACTTTATATCACCATTTTCATGCATACTTTTTCCTACTTCTTCAATGATTTCCAATAACTATCAAAACCAATCTACCCTAATACATATATTCTCACTCAACACAAGCAATTTGATGAACAACCCACATGAAATCTTGGCTTAAAACCTCATGTTTTGCATAAAGTTTGAACCTTTGTAACTCCAAGAACATAAAGATTAAAGGCTCTTTTACCCTTTAGATGATGGAAGATCAAATTGAATTGCCTCCGGGCTTCCGATTTCATCCAACCGACGAAGAATTAATCACTCATTACTTGTTACACAAAGTTATTGATCACACCTTTGATTCAAAAGCAATTGGAGTAGTGGATATGAACAAGATTGAGCCATGGGAGTTACCAAGTGAGTTCTTTAACTTCTACCTCTTAGTCCTCTGTTTTTGAGATAAATTCGTCGAAAATTGTTAACTTTTTGGTGATTGTTTAAACAGGGGAGGCGAAAACCGGTGAAAAAGAGTTGTATTTCTTTTGTCTTAGGGATAAAAAGTACCCCACGGGGTTGCGCACAAACAGAGCAACAGCCGCCGGGTACTGGAAAGCCACCGGAAAAGATAAGCAGATTTTCCGGGGGCGATCGCTTGTTGGAATGAAGAAAACCTTAGTTTTCTACATTGGGAGAGCACCCAAAGGGGAAAAGACTAATTGGGTAATTCATGAGTATCGATTAGAGGGTGAATTCTCTCATAATAAGTTGCCAAAATCAGCAAAGGTGGAATTTTTTATGATTCCTCTGTTCTTGAGATGTTACTCTGTTTTATCAAAATCTGTTTGATCTTATTGTTTTGATTGTTTTGTTTGTAATTTGAATGTAGATTGAGTGGGTGATTTGCAGAGTGTTTCACAAGAATTCAGGGGAAAAGAAGCTGAAAATTTCAGGGTTGATCATGGCGGATTCCGGTGGTGGTGGTGGTGATGGTGGTGGTGGTGGTGATACTCTGCCACCGTTGATGAACTCTGTGGCGAATAACAGTGGGATGTTCATCAATTCAAGCGTATTCAAGTCGAATCACGTACACTGCTTCTCCAATTCAATTGAAAACCAAACAGAACAAAAGGGCATGATCACCAATCTCCTCAACAATCCGATTTCCCCATTCGAATCGAATCCCAATTCATCGCTCGATGGCCAATCGAATCCGTTTTCGCATCAATTCCCTTCTCGTTCCCCATTCGCAGTGTCCGATAGCGCGATCTTGAGGGGGTTAATCAAAACGATTGGTAGCGGATTGAAGGAAACAGAGGTTGTTGCAGGCTCACAGGAAACAGGGGTGAGCTCTGAGAAGAATACAGAAGTTTCTTGTGAATTTAAAGAGGATAACAGGGGAATTGAAATTGAAGATCATGAAGCTCCATCTGTTGATTTGGATTGCTTATGGAATTATTGAAGTCAATGGTTGGATTCAAGAAGTAATTTATCTTGAAAGTGAATGATGGTTGAGTATAGATATACTTTTGAAGATGATGAAGATCAATAGAGATTAGCAATTACTTTTCTACTGTGATTATGAGGTAATTGATCTTATAATTTTGGGTTTCTTATAATTATTATATGATATCATTCAAGTATCATGAAGATGTGTAGTTACTTAAACATTTTAATGTGTGTTATTGTTTAGTGTTTAGTGAGTGTGAGTAAAAAATGTCGTCATTATGTTGTGAGTTATCTAATCGTCGCCTAAGCAAACTTTGTGATAATATTCCAACTCTTTGTGTAATGGGTTATTCGTAGTGGGGGTTGAATTTTAGTATAAAAAAAGTTTTTTTTATTTTGTTTTATTCAAGTAGTTATTGTAAGTTTGGTCACGAGAACCCACCCTATCAACTCTTAAGGCAGGGCGTGAGGTTTTTAACACGCCTCACGGCAAGGTCGCACACTAATGCTCTCTCTTGTAGGTGTTACGAACAACATAAACAACTATATAATCTACTCATAGTTCTATATATCATGGGAATCGAACTTGAACCTCTTAGGGATAGAATTCATTTAAAATACCAGGGTACGGCTAGACTTGGTGCATAATTAGTGATTTTATTTTTAATATGAACTAGGTTTTTTCCACTCATGTTACGTCGGGGATCCCTCCATGATTTCAAATAGTAAAATGCAGATACAAAAAAAATCGCAATAACTACCATTCTCGAATAAAACTCTAAACGTCCCTTGTTTAAAATCGCATGAAATTAACCTTTGATGATACAACCTTCTAAGCTAGTTAAGACAATCGCATGGAATTATCATAAATAGAAAAGAAAGAATCCCTTACGAAATAAATACATCAAAAGTGTTTTGACCATCGAGAGTCAAATCAATATCGTTCTCATTTCATACCGTTTAGGAATTGTTTTTGAAAACCGGACTGGACTGGCCAATTGGAATGGAAATCAGACTTGAAAACGGTCCTGTTCGGTGTTTAAAATCGGTTTGGCGTTGAACCGATCGGATTGGGGATCTGGCTGTTTGAACCGAATTTTTGTGTATACTTTTAAACTTTTTAGTATTTTTTAAATATGTGTATTAAAATATTATAATTTATTCCAGTTCTCATATCTGCTCCGACTAACAGACCAGTAAGACATCCGATTTACTATCTGATCTGGTTCTGAAATATTGATATCAGGGTAGGTTATATTATTTTTCTTCATATGCTACACAGGTCGTTCATAATATGTTGTTTTTCATATCTTCTTCTGTAGGTCTAAGAGTTAGATATGTTGGATTTGATGGTCCTGAGAGTTAGATATTATAATGTTTAGGACCTCATCTAAGCTATATTATAATCAGGCATGATATTGTATGCCGGTTTTACACATGGTCACTATGTTTCAATATCAACGGTTGTCAACTACCATATTTTTATGGATAGCGGTAAACATGATCATTTTGTTAACAAGTCGAGTAACACGGAGATAGAATGATACCTAATAAAATCACTTGGTTTTCACATCTTCAAGATTACACTATGATGAAGTGAAAACCAATGTGCACATGATGAAATTGATATATATATATATATATATATAAACACGTATGTGTATATATATGTATGTATATATATACGTATGTATGTATGTATCTATGTATGTATGTATATATATATATACACATATACATATATGTATATATATATATATACACACACATATATACCTATGTATATATGTGTATATATATACATATACATATATATATATACATATATATATATACACATACATACATACATACATACATACATACGTGTGTATATATATATAATATACACACATACGTGTACATATATATATATATATTATACATATACATACATACGTATGTATATATATATATATGTATATATATATATATGTGTGTGTATATATATAATATATATGTATATATGTATATATATGTATATATATATGTGTGTATATATATGTATATATTATATATGTATATATATATAGGAGAGGGTTCCAATAGAAATCATATTATAATTAAAAACTAAAAAAACTATTTTTTCACCTTTGATCATTTTGATCTATGATTGAGATTAGTTAGTGTTTTTTAGTAAATTAATTAAAGATTGTAAGTATTTAATAAGACCTTAAGGGCATAATTGGAAGAACACAAAATAATTAATTTGGTAACCACCAAAATAATTAAATTATTCTTAAATTCACTCAAATCTGTTATCTTTCCTCTCGCCTCTCTCATCTCTTCTATTTAAAAAAATACATAAAATCAAACTAAATTCATTTTTTGTTTTACTATGAATGATTAAGTTATTTTTTTAGTTGACGTATGTTTATATAAGTTCCATTTACATATATTTAAGTAAGTCACATTTACATATATGTGAGATTGTTGCAAGAAAGGCTAGCAACAGATAAGTTATAACCGTACCCCTACAAAAATTATCAAAAAAATGTATCAAAATAAAAAGATAAGACATTTTTCATATACATAAAATAAAATAATACAATACAATAAGTACATAATTTACATATGTAACAGCAGTAATACGTATATGTAACAATAGTGTTACGTGCATGTCAAAGCAATGTTGATTGTATGTAACAGCAGTGTTATGTGCATGTAACATCTGTGTTACATATATGTAACAACAATACTAAGTACTCATTTGTTCAGTTTCTTTCTTAATGAACTAGATAACATTTTTTCATCCTATTGGTCGTCATCGTCATAGCTATCAAACTTACATATACGTACGTCACGAGTGGGTACATATATGTATCTTATCCGGAAATCCATTTTCCATATAGTTCATCAACATCTTTATTAGGGTTACGTATACGTAACAGACTTTATCATCATCATCATCTTCTTCATCATGATGTTCAGTTCCATGCATATGTAACCCTAGCCAACACTTGCTTTTAAGATACATCTTTATCATCTTCCTCTTGATTGTTGGTTTTAAATGATTAACAAGTTTAATCAAACTATTACTGGTGTTTCTTTGGTGTTTAAAGACGAGCGTGGTGTTCAAAGGTGATGTTCAAAGTAGAAGAACCATTGACGAAAAAAAATGGGTGGTGTCGACGGTGTTCGAAGGCGGTCAAGAGTGGTAGACGACGAGATATGGGCTTGTATGGTGACGTATGAAGATGGAAAAACAATGGCGGCATGTGATGGCGATGGTGTATGAGATGGTGGTGATGATATGTTGATGGTGATGATGGTAGTGCTCTAATTAAAATCATGGTGGTAGAATTTTTTTAAAGATGATAGAAATATGGAATTCAAAAATTCAATTATGGAGATAATAAATGAATTCAAAAGAATATTTAATTACCAAAATTAAAAGGATGTCAAATTACCTTACTAGCCTTTTAAATAAAAAATAAAAAAGTTTGAGAGAAAAAAATTGATTGGTTGAAAGTGGTTTTCATGATTTTCAATTACAAATATGGTTTTCATTTGATCCCTCCTATATATATATGTATATATATATATATAGTGGCATTCATATAAGAACTATTATTTTGTCAAATACCAAAGGAACCAATATTGACCATAGATCTTATTGATCAATGGCTCTAAATAAAAGGGCAATCAGTAATTTTAGGAAAATTAAATTTGGTGGAAGAATAGCTTAAGGGTAAAATTGGAATTTCAATTTCGATTGAAGAAACCGCTCCTTAGATTAATCAGGGCTCAACTTCATCCGTTGTTTCTCAACAAATAAAACTTTTGATTATTATTTGAAGAACAGAATCCAATCGTAGAGATTAATCGATGTAGTTGAGGTTTTATTGTAGAGTACCTCTTTGAATCGAGCAACGGTCGTCGCAAAAACCCAATCGGTATGTTTCTTGCATTAGTCTGAATGTTTGATTTTTCAAAGTTGTATGAAGTTCTAGGGCTAAAATTATTTTGCAATCTACCTTGTTTTGGGGTTGTTTAGTACTTGATTTTTGATGTTGATGTTCGAGACCAACAATTTTCACTGTTAGTAATCTCTTCTCTCTAACAGGAAATTGGTTAGGTCTTAAAGCTTAAGGACCCCTATTAGAAGCTTTGAATGTGAGGTTCAGTTGGTTAAAGATCAACAATGTTGATCTGTATGTTTCAAGATTTTGATGTATTTGCTATTTTTTGTTGGTTTGTATACACTATAGTATGTAGGAAAAATGGAGATTGGAACTTCTTAGTTTGCAAATGCCTTGAATTTTTTAGTATTAAGATTGGTCCTTGCCTTTTGAATAAATGGAGTAGTGAAAAAGTTTAGCAGGGTACCAACAAAAGTTGACCTGCATCTGTTAGTTGATATTAATGCTTATTGATTTCTAAGATATGAATATGGATTATATCAGTGATGTAACGTCAACTTCTTGGTTTAAAGTGTACTTCAATGAAACGTGTGAATTTGGTGGAGCATAAGAATTTACTATTTCCATATGTGCATTGTTGATTTTGGTAGAGCACATGCATGCACTTTGCTGCTAATTGTTCTTACATATTTAAACTTTAGAATCATGTCAAATGGGTTGATTAAACTAAGGTTGCAAAAAATGAATATGTGACGTGCCATCTCTATTCATAGTGACGTGAGTTTACCGGTAACGAGTTATTTTAGTAAATACATTATTTGAATAGTTGTTTGATTATGTTTACTGTTAATAAACTAACTTTACTTAATATGTAACACTTATTCATTAATATCTTATTATCATTCTATATTCAAAACAAGGGGTATTGAAACATCTTTTAGACAACAAACAGCCTAGACGATATACAAAGAAAATGATAGGTAAGTATTCTTGAATAATTTATCTAAAACACAAATTATTTTAAAAGATATATACGTCTGAACGTTAGTCATAGTTATCAATTTAGTTGAAAAGGTATTAGGAAAGATGAGTCAGAGCAAACATCTATAAAAATGAAAAAAAGCATCTTCAATGTCAAAAGGGATGGTGAAGAATGTAAAGGCTGGTGTGGACAATCATCTACATGTACTTCTAACATTTTGTTTTACAAAAGTCATCCATTCTCTTGGCTGATGTTCAAACAACACATGAGATTATTACTTTGTAATTTAGGATGATTATCAGCTCTATTTTACAGGATTAGACTGACCAATTATGATGCTTTCTAAACCCATATTTGACCATATATGCTGGTTCATAATTTAATTGATCGAATCTTGGTGAACTTCTTTTA
>CM046456.1:3955692-4025692 GCA_025506515.1 Flaveria trinervia | reverse complement strand
GTACCTAACGCCGTCACCGGAACTCGCTAACGCCGCTCGTATCGCTTCACAACACTTGTTCTCTTTACTCAAACCCTACACCCCCAAATCACCTTTCGATCGCCTTCTTGTAGATGATAAGTTCGATGCTGAACAGATTTGGCAGCAGATTGACCTCCAATCGCAGCCGTTGATCTCCGCCGTACGACGGCAAGTGAATAAGTTCGAGAAGGATCCGCAAGAGGTTAGAAATGTGTTTAAAAATGGCGTAAATGAGCTAGAGAGACGGAGTAAGTTGGTTTTGGAGGGAAATAAATTTGATGATGAGGATGAGGATGCTATGGAAGAAGAAGAAGAAGAAGAAGAAGAAGATGATGATGATGATGATGATGAAGTTGAGGAAAGTGAGAGAGAAGGTAAAGAGAGACAAAAAGGTGGTGTTGATGATGAGTTTTTTAATACGGAGGAGATGGAGCTTATGCAGGATGATGAATCTGGAGTGTTTGGAGTTAATAAGAAGAAACAAAAGGTGAAGAAAATGGGTAGGAAACATGTGGAAGACGATGAAGAAGATGATGTTGATGATAATGAAGAAGAAGACGATGACGATGATGATGATGAGGTAAACACATGTGTTATAAGAATGATACACTTTAGCAGTTAATTTTGTAAATCAGTTGCTTTAATTTGTTTGATTTAAGATTTGAAATTGGATTTGAGCTCATTTAGGTCCAATTTGGCAATTTGGACTTATGGAATTAAGAGATCCTTAGTTCACCAGACTAGCGTGTTATTTAAATTAGTTGATCTCTTTGGCTGTATTTGTCTGAAGGTTTTTGCTTCTTTAATCATTCCACTTGCTTATTGCAGCTTGGAGTTTTCGGACTTGCAGGGGAAGAAGATGATTCGGAAGCTGAAGAGATTAGGTGATGTTTAGTTACTCTTTAATGTTTTGTGATGTTATATGCTATAATCTGAGTTTGTTGTATGTGTATTTGTATGTGCATAACCAATACATGGATGATGGATTTTGTCTTTGAGATTCTGAATGTAAATATTACAATTTACATGATAAATCAACATGTTTTTATTCTACTAGCTCCTGTTTGTTTATGCAATCCTGGTTCTTTGCATCGACTGCTAACATTGAGTTGGAAATTATTGTTGGCCTTTGGCAGATACCAAGACTTCTTTACGTCCGATAAGAAACATGACCAAAACAAGAAACCAAAAGTGGCTGAGGAAGTTGATGATATGAACTTGAGTGATGAAGGAAATGAGGATTCAGATACGGGTGATGAAGACGATGATGATGATGAAGACGGTGATGATGACATGGTATCCGACGAGGAGGTATTGTCTACAAGCTCATAACCGATTTTAATAATGTATTATTCCACTGTCTGATACCGGACAATGGATAATGCAATTTTATTCTTTAACTCTTACAGGCAAAGAAAGACAATCTTTCTACTTATGAAAAGCAGCTATTGGAACAGCGTGCCAAAATTGAGCAAGTAGAGAGGGAAAACTTAGAAGCAAAGGCATGGACCTTGCAAGGAGAGGTGCAAAATCTTAATTACTGAATATTAATGTGAAACTTTTGGACATATAATTTTTATTGCAAGTTGTATGTTAATTGGGTCTATTGTGGCAGGTAAATGCTACTAAAAGACCTAAAACAGTGCATTAGAAGTTGATTTGGATTGGGAACGCAATGCAAAGCCGCCACCTGTAATCACAGAGGAGGTTTCTCAGTCCATTGAAGAACTAATCATGAAACGTATATCTGAGGGACACTTTGATGATGTTCAAAAAGTCGACAGCTTACCTTTTAAAGCACCAAGGGAAATGAAGGAATTGGTAAAACATCACAAACTGCTAAATTCAGCTGTTTTTTAGTTACTTGTATCCAGTAGTTGGTTTTATGAGTGTTTGTGGGGATAAATTCTTGAATGTTCACTTTGCAGGATGAAAATCAGAGTAAGAAGGGCCTTGGTGAAATATATGCGGTTAGTATCGACTGCTTTAAACTGTCTTTTTGCTGCTTTTGTTATACTTGTGTCCTAGTTTTATTTTACATGTATGTCAAAAATAAAATACATATTTATATATGTCATACATTAATAGTAATGTCTTAGCAGTGACTTGTTTTTATTGCTATGCATGTTTTTATTTTACTTGTTATCTTTTTGCAGGATGAGTATGCTCAAAAGACGGGACTGGTTTCACAAGCATTGTCTTTCTCTGATGAGCAAAAGAAGGAGGTTTCACACTACTTGTAGTTTTGCTTTATTTTCTTTATAATTTACCATAAGTTTCTTAGGGATATTTCATTTTATGTTGTTAGGCAAGTCTTCTTTTCAAGAAATTGTGCTTAAAGCTGGACGCCCTCTCACATTTCCATTTCACTCCAAAACCAGTATGCATCCTTTATCCATACATTCCTTTTGTTTTCCCGGCCTCCTTAAATTATTTCAATATTAATCGAAAGGCAAATTAAATTTATATAGGTGATTGAAGACATGTCTATCCAAACAAATGTACCTGCTCTAGCAATGGAAGAGGTATCCATTTCTCTGCATCCTATTTACCTCAATATATTTAATCTTGGCCCTTCATATTTTGTATTGGCTAAACATTTGATTTTTTTCCATGGGTGTAGATTGCTCCGCTAGCAGTTTCGGATGCTGCCATGCTGGCACCGAGGAGGTATTTTCTGGTAAAGGAGACATTAAGGAAGAAGCAGAATTAACGCAGGCAGATAGAAAGAGAAGGAGAGCTAGCAAAAAAGGAAATTAAAGGTAACCCTCGTCACCAAGAACATGAATTGTTTTTTCAATTTTGGTATTTGTTTTAGTAATGTTTGACTTGACATGTAGTGCAAGAAAAATCATGATTATCTGTTAATTATCTAACATGCATGTAAGACCAAGATTAATACCGGGTGTTTGTAAATGCTGAGTGTGTGTTTGTAAATTGTAGTGTTGATTAAGGTAATTAGGTGATTTTAATTTGGAGTCCTTTTGAAAAAGGAAATGTTGCAACTTTCATGGGACCAGATTGTATCCTTTTGATATTTTGCTTAAAAGATAGGATAAAGAGCATGGTGAAACTTTATATAGCTTTTAGTGATTGACTGATTGCCTGATTCATATACTTTATATAGCTTTTAGTGATTGCCTGTTTCTATGAACCTATGACACTTTCAACCAATTATTGTAAAACTAGAAGAAACTTAACTAATAGGATTACGGGTCATACAAGTTGAGTGGGTTGAAAGTATCCCATGCCACAGTCAAGTGTTTAACCTTCCAAATTGTATTATCAGAAACAAGTTCGATAATTGTTTTAGTAATAGCTTGTTTAATCATTTAATATGTTAAATACTTATTCTCTGTTTGTTTAAATGATGATGACAGGCTGAGAACGCGAAGAAGATGGCAAATATGCCACGAGAAAATCCACAGACAGCCGGTGATGGTGAGGACCATACTTTCTTAAACTTTAGGATTACTTTCCTATAGATGCTTATAAAAATTCAAGATTTTGTATATATGAAATATTCTAAATCCATAATATGTATTTACCCTTTAAAAAACCTGAAAATAGTATATTATTAATTCCATAGTAAATAAAATGAATATAGATTGTTACAACTTATAACTGTTTCACTGAATGAATTAATGAACGAGAAACAAAAGTTATTACAGTGAATCATTTTGGCACATAACCAACTTATCTTATTGTATTTAGTTATGAAGGAAAAGGTTCAAATTGAGAACCCTATTGTATTGCGAGAACTTGTGAAATCAATCAAAATCATTATTTATTTTGTTTGAATAACCTTATTACACATATAGAAGATTATGTTATATTATGTATATATGTGTGAATTCGCGAGTGTAAAAAAGTTAACACTGCTGTAATTTTTTTTTTGTAAAACTTACACAAATGTTAATGAGGTAATTTTGTAAAATAGTAACCAACTTTCAAAAGTCTTCCAATTAAGTAACTCAAGTTTTAAAAGTGTTCCAATTAGATCATTATTTATATTTTATACAAATTAAAAGTCATAACATATTTTTTAACATGTTATACTTTTGGATTCAGTTAAAAATATTTTTTTCTATCTTTTGACGTAATTTTAGGCACTTATTTTATTTTTTTCATAATTAACATGTTTTTTTTTTTTAATATAATTTTATATATTAAAAATTTTAAATCCTATGTCTTTTCCATCACTACTTTCTTATAATAATAAAATTTGGTAATGACTCGATTTGATCGTTCGGAGGTCCAATTTGAGTGAGTGATTAAATTAGAACACTTTTGAAACTTGGTTACTATTATGTGACATTTTCCCAATGTTAATATATGTTTTTTTCTACAAAACTACACAAGTGTTAATATATATTTTTGCAAGACTTGCGCAAGTGTCAACTTTTTTACACTATGATTTACACATGCATAAAAGATCATAATCTTCTATATGTGTAATAATGTTATTATAACAAAAAAAATGATTTTTATTGATCTTAACAGGTTTTCGTAAGTTCTCGCAGTAACACAATGTTCTCATGTGACATGAACCTTACCCTAATTATGATATGTAAACATGATAATTCTTAGTATTGTGATATTTGGAAGGATATATATGTCATTTTTACACTTTTAGAAGGATACATATATGAAAATTTTGAACTTTTAGAAAAATCTATATGAAATTCCCCTAACATTATTCTCTGCAACTTGATGCTGATAATTGTTGATTATGCATTTCATTTGGTTTTGTTCTTTAACACAGGCAAGGAAGAATCATAAGTTTCAAGCACATACTTGTTTGCCACATGATCAATATCTTCAAGAACAGCTGAATATTTGGTGGTTTTGAGTCGGCACTGGTGAAGACAACTCAGAAGAGCAAACAATGACCCAACAGTTAGATACATGATGGTTATGAACCTCTGATCCATTGAAAAAGTTTTGTTTTAAATGTTATTATACAAGTAAAGAAGATGAATATATGATCAGAGTAATTGATTTTGAGTTTGAATTTATTTTCCCCAACTCTACATAACAAGATGCAGCAAGTAGCACAATGAATTTCTCAAAGTAACAGTTCTTTTACTTCATAATAGGTCCCCTTTGCACCTCAAATATTATGTTGTTTAAGAGTCAATTGCTCTTCAAGTGCAGGATAATGTTTATATTCTTTACTATATATGTCTGACTTGTTTTTTTAAAATAGGTTTTTTATTTTTTTTATTATTATTTTATTTAGTTATTATTTTTATATATTATTTTATTTATTTATCAAATGGCCTGTGTTTTAATATTGTTCGAGAAAAGCTCGCTTGACGTTACTCAAGTTTAACTTGCATAAAAACACAATTTAACTAAGGAGTCCAAACAAGTGAAAAAGAGTCTATATTGAAACTTATACCAATTCTTCATGAGAAGAGAGAAAATATAAATGCCTAAACGTACTGTTCTTCTGAGATGTTGGACTGTATTGCAACTTATTTAAGAGATTAAATATTTAAATTTTGTTGTAAACCGGTGTGATGAAGTAAACACATATAAAGAGGTTTTTAAGCGTTGTGGTGGTCAGGGTGATCAAAAGTTGTATCACATGCATCACATAAGTTAGTAAATCATAGGTGTAGAAAAAAAAGTTTAATCGTTAGTTAGGGCAAATAACAATACGATATGAAATAACATAACTGAACAATAATTTTCTCTTAAGTTTAACCTATCACTTTTAGAGATGGTAATGGGACATGTTCGAGTCGGGTATTGATAATCCCAAACCCATGCCCGGTTTATAAAATCTTGTCCCATACATGGATCATTACCCATCGGGTATCGATCGTGTAATTACCCATCGTGTATCGAGTATACCCGCGGTATCAGACATATTTGTTAGCATCAGGTTATGAGCATACCTGCGAATATCATCTAATCCCTATCAGGTCGTCGGGTTCATTTATCAATTTTATTTTATATATTTGTATCTCATTATAAATATTAAATATGACTATAAAATTCAATGTAATAAAAACTACAATATCTTCATTGGTAAATTAATTTTAATAAATAGCTACAATAAGTTGCTTAAACCTTCTCATCAAGGTTCCAAAACAACTAAACACAAAAGTGTTCTAAAATTTCAAATCCAAATAGTCACAAGTTACCAACAAATATTTTATATCATAAAAGTTCCATATTCAAAATACATATTAATATCCAAAAAAGTTAGTATATTTTGCTTTCATATCTAAAAATAAAGAATATAAAAATTGGAGTATGTATTCGGGTAAACAAATATGTGGTTTTGAGTAATCAGGCCGGTTATTAACTAATCCAATACCAGAATTTTTTTAAAACTAATCCCATACCCGACCCAGTAACCATCAAGCTTTGGGTATACACACCCCATATGTTTCGGGTTTGGGGTGGAGGGTGTTATCAGGCAACCACCCTTGGCTGCAAGACTCAACCCTCATGCATCCACTCATGGGGTGCAACACATGGTCTCAGAACTCCAAGCATACCGAACCCGTTTCGGGCACTTGTTCGAAACGGTATGGTGAAAATACCAATGGACAGAGAAAACATGTCTAAAGACTCCATTCATAAATATATCATATGATCACATATCAAACAGACTAACAACAGCACTCAACAACCATCACAATGACAAAGGACCACTGCTTTTTCTTCCTAAACCATGACACCAATATTTAGAGCTGAGCAGAGTTGTTCGCAATGGCGCCAGCTTCAGTCAGCAACGGCACCAGCTTCCCAGCACGATGCTTCTCCATAACAGCTGCAAGAAAAGGGTCACATCGAGTTAGCCCACTATTACCAAACAAGACTGGCTCAAATCTTTTAGGGGATCGGATTCTAAAACAAGAAATGGTTCAAAAAAACTCACCATCTGAGCCACCAATATGCTTCCACCTATGAACACATTAGGAACAGTACTCTGACCAGTCCACTCCTTTAGAGCAGATTGGATTTCACCACCATCACCTTTCAAATCCATTAAAAATAACTTAGTTCATGAAATGTTTGATGATACAAACGCATATATGAATCAGTTGACGGAAAGATTCACAACTTACTTTCTTCATCCAACTCGATGACCTTGTAGGACACATTAAGCTCGGAGAACAGTTTCTTCACGCCCTTGCAATATCCGCACCATGTTTTGCTGCCAAAATCGAGTTAATTTGTTAATTCAAGACAAGATGTTAACTATAATTGTCTTGAAAAATCAATACAAGGTATGCTTTCTCTGTTGAAAGCCTTCTACGGATGGTTGCCGACTTTTTGAGGAGTAAAGTGGGTCAAGGGATCAGAAAAACGACTCAGCGCAAAGCCCTGTACACATGGGTCGAAATTGGTCGAAATACTGGGCCCTCTTCTTATATGTAAAAATTTCTCAAATGCATGAAGAGTTAATAAGTTTTACTAAAAGGATAATACGTAAAGAGACATGCAACTTTTGGTTGTACATAAAGTTTAAGTTTATCTGATGGTATGTTAAAATCAAGGATACGGATTTTAACCGCTTATAAAGTTTGATGTACATAGAATTTATTCGGTTGTATATAAATATAAACTCAAAAATAGATTTTGATTGTACATCAAACTTGTGTATATTTTTCTGAATGGCGATCGCCCCACACCCCAAAATGTCGATCTATCGTCTACTTTATAGAACTTAAACTCACACCACTTTGGTGAAGATAAACACTGAATGCTATTAGACCAAGAGACCATCGACACGTCACATTTATATGAAATGTGCTCTTAGACTAGGTGTTGTCGACGGGATGAACAGGGCCGCTATCCAAATGCCCTGCCACCTTGGCCGCACACACGGCAACATGGCGGCGCAATCAGGGGCACAATTAAGCGGGTGTAAGGGAGGTCATGAGGAGTGAGTAAGATCCCCTGATCTCCTATCACAACAAGGTCAAACTACTTATCAGGAACTCTATCCAATGCCCAGATCCACATGTCACAATATTACAGAATAACGACATAACACAACACATTTGGATAGAGTCCTAATAGAGTCCCTTCAGGGCACATAGCCTTAAATACATTATACACTTAACGAGTAGAACCTTGATGAGGAAAAACTAGATGTCACTAAACCAAGACACATCATACTTACACAGACTACAGTAACATCAAGACCTCATACTTTCATGTGTAGATCTTAGACCTAAAGGCTCAAGCTTTTTATTTTTTAAAAATAAAGTAAAGCGATAGACGCACACACAGTTTAACAATACAAACCAATCAAGCAACTGACTGTTTACATCAATAATTTGACAATTTGTCAGATAAAAAAACAACTTTTATCAACAGTTCTTGTTTACTGTAGTTCCTTTTTAGCTTTTAAAACTTCTTCAAAGTAAAACTTACTATTATCAAAGCAGTAGCTTCACGAATTCCATAAACCCCAACATCCATCAATGAACAATACAAAACATGAAATTCAATCCTCTAGTTACTCTATTCTCAACACAATCGATGAGAATTTCGAACGATTATAGCAATCACAGAAACAAACGAACAAAACAAAAACTTTTCCACAGTAGAAATTTATTATTCAACATCAAAATCAAGCATTAGCTTCACGAATTCCATAAACCCCAACATCGATCGATGAACAACACCAAAACGAAATTCAACTATCTACCAACTCTTCAAACGATCATACCAATCACAGAAAGAATCGAACAAAACAGTTCGAAATTCATCAAATCAACAACAAAAACTCACAAATCTGAAACATTCTGAATCGTAATGGAAAATTGAAAGAGGGGAAACCTGAAGACGACAACGGGGTTTGAGGAAACGATTTCTTTAGCTTTAGAAAGAGCCATTGAGATTTGTTGTGGGGATGATTGTCTACTGCTCCAAATGGTTCCCATTTATAAACCCTAAGAAGAATAATAATGATGATGATGCTTGTTGTTCAAGCAACCATAAGGAGATGTGTATGAAGCCGGCGTTTGCTTAGTGGATTCGTATGATTTACACTTGGCGTTGACGGTGTGATTGTGACTTCATCTAGAACGTTGACCAAATTAGACGCCGGTAGTTAACGGCTAGAACGCTTTGACGTTCGAATTTTGCAGATGATACAAAGTAACACAAACATGGGGTATATAAAGACCAAAGTCTTCGAAATAAACTTTTCGATTAATCTCGATTTTCGTCTATTGGTTTTTTAAATTGTCTCCACTTGATTATTAATATTTATTTTGTCTTCATTATTGGCCCGAGTTTTACAAATCGTTTTTATTTTCGTCATTTTAACTAACGGTGTTAACATTTCTGTTAATTTTTTTTTAAAAAGATCAAAATACCTCTAAAGGTTATAAAAAATATCACAAACTCACTTTTCAATTTCATCTCATTCTCCTTTCTTCTTTCTCCACAACACCACACACCACACACCACTGCCAACACACACCACCGCCAACACACAACACCTGTCACACCCCGACCGACGGTGTAATCATCGGGGCGGACGAATGAGAGACGATTGTTCATAGCACATGGAAACTAATTAAGTTGGAATATTATTAAATATCATTATTCATGAAACATTACAAGACAAATAAGTTCATACAATACAAAAAAATCAAACAAAGACATAACATGTTAAATTAAACTAGGTACAAGTCTTATATGAGCACGAAGAGAATCCACAAGTAGTAAACCTAAAACATGTTAAAAATAAAAAGTCAACTTTGAAAGTTGGTGAGATTTTCATAGTTTGCAATACATAAGTATATAAAAGATGACAATTCATGTTATAAGTTAGAAAGCAAAATAAGTAGTGATGTAAGACAGAATGCACAACCAAACCTTGACAAAGTTTTACAAGTCTCTAACGTTACAAGCATATACGATTAGCTAAGTGTACTTGGATCAACCAAGCAGGCTTGTCAGACCCATAGATCTATGATATCGCAGGCTAGCAATAGTTAATGATTGTACATATATTTGACATTACATGGTAGCTACAAAGATCAACTAACCATAACATGCAAGGAATTACCATAAGCTTACAAGCATCAAATGTGTTTACAAGTGTAATGTTTATAAGATAACATGTTTCACCCCAAAGTGTAAAAATGTGCAAAAATAGGTATAGAAATGTTCACATGAAAAATAAGTATAAGAATGATGATAAGAGAATAAACGAGGCTCCAATGATTTCTTTTACGAGTTACCTAAACATATTGATTCCAAGATTAAGTTTGATAATAAGATTAACGATTAGACGCGAACTAGGGTTTCTATTGAAATTTGGGGTTTAAATAATTAAATAATAATGGATCGTTAACGTTTTGGTTTAATAACAATAATATAAATCAATTAAGTCCAGAATAATTAGAATGTCTCAACAATTTAAGTTATTGATTTAATAGAAATTAAGTTTAGTATGTGAAATGAAATAATTAGTTTAATAATTAATTATTTAAAACTTGACAAAGAGAATTATTAAATACTTATTTGAATGACGTTAAATTATTTAAAATCATTTTATAAAGTTTTGAGGTTTTAAAATAATTTATCATAAAGATCTTATAATATCAAGCCTTTAAAATAAAGATAAAGTAAATAGAAAGTTATATTGTTTTATAATTTTCAAGAACTTATAACATGACTAAATGAATAACTTTATTTTGTTTTATATTGTTTCAAGAACTTCAATAAAATTATAGAAATAACTTTATTAACTATTATATATAACATGGTTAAATGAATAGATGAATAATAAATATTATTTAAGTAATGGTTGACAATAAAATCATTAATTTAATAATCAATTATTTAAAACATGATCAAAAAAATTAATTGGATAATTAATTATTTAAATAAGTTATACAATAATTTATTTGATTTAAAGAAAAACCATTTTATAAAGTAATAAAAACAATAATAACTTCTAAATAATTGTTGTCATAGTTTTTATATTATTAAAATATTTTTTTCACATGAAAACATAAGATTATATTGTTTATTATTTATAGAAATTAATGTAATAATTTATGGGATAAATTAAATAACAAAATAATTATATTTAATTTCATAAGAAAATGTTAATTTATGTAATTAATTAATAAGAAAAGAGCTTAAAAAAGAGTTGAGGGGGACAAGGGTCGAACCCGGGTCTCCTTTCTGAGATCCGGTTAATTTACCAGTGGGCCAAAGCCCGATAACTGTTAATAATCCAAACGATTTTAATATAAACATTATCTGATTAATCCCCCAAATCCATAAACCCTAATTCGGTTTTGATCCAGATTGAACCCCAATCCGATCATGATAGTTGAAATAAGTTTAGGTTTTGTTTATACATCAAAACGACCGTATAGGTAAGATCAATTTACCTTTTTGAGATCAAAACGATGAAAATAAGAAAATGACATGTTGCGACAGAGCGGGATGATATTCGAGATGCAAATGATGATGATAATCCAATTCATTTCGTATGAAGCTTCTGAAGTTGACAAAGATCAATAACCCCCTACTAATTGTAACCAATATTGCTTGGAAGGGGCCTTTCGAAAGAGTTGCAGGTTGCGATAGTTATGGTGATTCAATTCGATGTGAGTGCGGGCCTTGTGGGAAATAGATAAATCAGAGAGGTTGAAGAAATTGATTGTAACATATTCCCTCTGTTTAATAGATACAATTGGATCGGTTTCACAACGAACGAACTATGAGCTTGATTCAGGTGTTTCAAATATAATTTGACTGAATTACATGTTATTAATGGCAATGATTTATATGATTGCATTCGTAACGCTCAGAAGAGCGTTTTTAATCAATTAATTTGATTAATTGTGCTAGTAACCGAGGCAAAACAGTTTGAGATTTATTCGATTGGAGACTTAAACAAGTACATTAAACGAACTGAAACGGGTACTAAGCTCGAATAACACAACCGAGGGTTGTAGGGCGGTTTATTTGCATTATAATCGGGTGTTTTGAGAGTGGAGGGGTCGCCGGAGCTCCACCGGACCGGTGACCGGAGATAGTGGAACGATGGGGGGGGGGGGGTTGGTTTGAGTTTTAAATCAAAGTTACAGCTTTAGCCCCTGTACTTTTAAGAGTTTATTATTTTATGTATGAAACTTTAAATTAAGTTTCAAAAATTATAAATTTGACCCCAAACTTATTAAACCCATCTTAAGATTAAATTATTTTGTTTTAAAACTTTATAGAGTTCATAATTAAAAACACTTTCTATATTAATTATGAATCTTAAAATCTCATGTTTAACATTAAACTTTATAAACTTATATAACTTTATTAGTTTTAGAAACTTTGAAACATAATTATTTCTTTCTATGTTAAAACTCATAAATGAAAATAAAACTTTAGAAATTTAATAACTTTACTTATAGATTATAAAATTATTATAACTTGTTTAAATAATTTAATAAATAACAATTAAATAAAACAATTTTTTTTCTTAAATATTGATTCCAGTTCTAATTCATATGATTCATTAAATAAATAATTTAAATAAAGAAATTCACATCGTATGAAAGTTCAAAATTAGTTCGAGTTTGAGTTTACAATTTTGAAAATAGGCGGATGTTACAGTCTCCCCTACTTTAAGAAATTCCGTCCCGAAATTTAATCACATGGGGACTAATTTCAAAGACATGAGAAGACTTGGATTCGATTTCATGTTTTCGCGTGAACTCTTGAAAGCGTTTAAATTCAACAAGATTACTTATGATGTTTTGATACGCTTAAGTTTGTTCAATTTCATGATTCATGATTTCATGTGTTTCTTGACAAACGGTACAAGATTATTAATTTAGAATTTTTAGTTGATAAACGTTTGTATTTTAAACGGTTAGAAAGGTTTTGTTATGAATGAAACACTAAGTATTAGTGTGATACGAGGCTTGGGGATAAGTTCAAGATGCTTTTGGATGGAATATGGATTTCATAAGAACTTCTCAAGAAAACATGTAACATCTCGTATTTTTGTTAATTAAAAGTTAACTCGTCTATTCTTATAAGTGCCATTATTGTCAATTTTGAAACTCATGTGTTGTTTGCGCTTATTCACTTTTGTCATTAAGGTTCTATGTATGAAAGTTGAAAATATAAATATTAAATAATAACAATTATGTTAATATTATAAAAGTATCAATAATAATAAGTAAATAATTAATAATAAATTAGTTATAATAAGATACTTATAATAAGATTACTTATAACTTATAAGAGTTATTAAATCTAACCATGTATAAAATATAAACTTAAATTAATTTGGGGTTTGTTTGCAAATATGGAAACTTGATTGTGAAGTTGGTGCATAAAATGTAAACCAATAAAACCACAGGGACCAAACGAGTAAATCACAAAACCCAAACCCATTCCATTTTCACTCCCGCAATTCCGGCGAGGCGCCGGCAACATCTCCGGCCAAGACCAGTTAGCTCCTAAACCGAACCATAACCGCCAAATTTGATGCCAAATCGATTCTAGTCGCATCCTAAAACCGATTCGAACACTTTATGAGCCATAATTCGCGATTAAAGGCGTCGATTGGGCTTGAAGACCGTTCGACATCAACACGTTAACCGTTCGTTCATTAAAACTAATAATAATCACATTAACACAACCTAAGCGTACGTTTATCTAACTCAAATCGAATTCAATCACCAATTTCACGTGGAATCAACACCAACATCCCCTTCGATTACCTCTTTGAAGTCGCAACCTGCAACACCCGTAGACCTCATCTCGAGCTTGTTAACTTGCAATTAACAGAGGGCTTCTCATCTTTAGAGTCACTAGAAGCTTACTGTAAAAGGAATTCGATTTTCATCGACGATTGCACCTTGAATCACTTTCTCCTCGGTCGCAAC
Source organism: Flaveria trinervia (assembly GCA_025506515.1). Classification (NCBI taxonomy): domain Eukaryota; kingdom Viridiplantae; phylum Streptophyta; class Magnoliopsida; order Asterales; family Asteraceae; genus Flaveria; species Flaveria trinervia. The sequence continues at coordinate 4,011,776 of CM046456.1, read as the reverse complement.
TTAGTTCATACGTGAACATCGAATACCGATCGAATCAAGTAGTTAAACACATGCTTATGCTCGGTTATACATGGGGAACAAAAGCCCCATGATTTCAAGTATTTACAAAATCGAATTACACTTCGATTTGGAATCAAATGATTCTAGGTTTCTTGAGGTTTGGGGAACTTTCTTTAAACGGGTTTAATATTTAGAAACCAATATATAACGCGGCTGAGAGCCTTGGTTCACTGGTTAGAGCATTACTACTCCCACATACATGATGTCCCGGGTTCGAACCCGGGCACCCTCATATAATTTTTAAAGCCTTTTTGGCCTTAAATTAGTTTATGAAAATTTTATAATGTTTGTACAAATGACTTTTATGAATTTCAAATATTATTAGAGTCGTTTAAATATTTTTTTTTAAAATTTATTATTGTAAAGTATTTTAACATTGTATTATAAAAATTTTACAAATGTATATTTGAATATTTTATAAATTTATATGATGCCTTAAGATGAATAATTTATGTTGGACCTTACGTTATCTTTAGTTAGAGACTTATCATGACGATAATAAATATATTTATGAATAAAGATCAGAAGTTAATTATAAGGGTTTAGCTTCTCTAAAATAGTTTTTTGCAAAGTTCATAAAATAGTATACTTTATATAAGAATTTATTAACTTTATAAAAAGATCCTCCAAATTCTAATACCTTAGTTTGTCACACCTCAAATCCACTTGCGAAGTTTTACCGCGAGGCGTTGAACAAACCAGGATCACAGTCAATAGTAACTCAGAACGACTCTAAATGCCATAATTTAAACAAAATCAACCAAAATACAAACTTTAAACAATGCGGAAGCGTTTTGAAAACACCCAAGTCAATAAGTATAACTATGGCAAAACAAGTGCCAACCCAAAGAGTAAACCATAATTATTAAAATGTTAAATTGTCTTGAAGAATCTTGTCTTAGAATGCAGTGAACCATGCAGTGCTCCTATGGCAAGCAGCTAAGGACCTGAGAAAAGCATACTAAAATGTCAACACATAGGTTGGTGAGTTCAAGAGTTTGAGTTCAATAAACATATAAATTTGTGATATATATAAGCAGTGTATGGTAATATTACTAGTCTATTATCAGTAAATATTAATACATATGATTTTGCAATTGAAGCTGACTGTGATAGTTTTGCCTCCTGTCACGACTTACCATGTCGTGACAATGTTCAATAGGACAATTTGCACCCGGTTGACCTCGAGTCACACAGGTGGGGCTCGTCAGACCCAGTAGTACTACCCAAGTTTCCTCGCTATTAAATATTAATAATTCAAAAGTGTGAGGACTTTTCCATGGTAAACAGCACTATATTAATATTATACACAACTTAAATATTAAAAGCGTTCGTAAAATACCAGTATGCTATCTCCCCCAAAAGAGATTAAGTAAAGAGTGGGGCATGAACTCACCTGATGTATGCAAAGAGTACTAGGGTTTATTTGAGAAACGAGAGGATAGCCAACCTTCAAAGGTTACCTAGATCATGTGAGTATATAAGTACTGTAAATGAAAGACATGTGGACCCTAATCATACCAAAACCAAAGACTCAGCTTCCAGAAAATAGACACGTTTGACCTAGTTGACCCGTTTGACCCTTGGTGACTTTATGTGTTGTAAACCATTCGAGCAATCAAACACATATATCATACATGGTTATCATTCAAATAGATCATGTGTATGCTATATCAACCAGGTGTATCACTTAGATCATCATACAATCAAGTACTATACAAATCATGCGAATCTAAACATTACATATCCGCTAGTTATAATACAACTAACATGTCACACAAAGTTCAACCATTCATCACATGCCATGTGAAGCCACTCACGACTTCACATCCTAAACCCTGCCAATCCTACTAAGTAGGGGCCTCAGATTCGCACGCGTGTATAATGATCATAACCATATTCTTTAACAATATGCATGCATTCACAACATCACAAAATCAATTACCAGTCCCAAACATGATGTCCTACTACTACCCAACATCCAAACCATACATGACCACAAATGTCCAATATCATTCATGATTATCTCAACATCACAAACAACCAAGTTATCATATCTTACCACATTAGAATTCATCCATGATCATACTAACATGCTCCTAACATCCCAGATAGGTTCCAACTACCATCTATCACATTTTACATGAAAAAGTTTCCCTTTTGGGAAGCATATCCCAAAATCTATCAAATACCCAATATGCTCATGGATTCATCATAACATACCAATTCAAACTCATATCATCATCTAAGCATGATCAACCACATTCAAACATCATACTCATCAATTCATATCTTAAAAAGTTACTATCTTTAGTAATGTATGAACTATAACATGTTTTCTTGAATTCCAATGATCACAACAACAATCTAACATCTAATTATCACCATGAACACATCCATAACATCATAACATCCATAGTTCAACATTTCATGCAAATAATTACTATTATTAGTAACCTATGAACATCAACCCTAAATCATCAATTTCTTGCAAGATCCATGATTCCTAATATTCATACAACTTATTAATCACCACACATTCATCAACAATCATCATTCATCCATAATCATGCCCAAAATCGAATTAGGGTTTGACTAGAATCAAAACCCATGATTAAACCACTAACAACATGTAATTCATCCATGATCGACGTTAACTAACATGTATTCAACATAACTAACATATAAACATCACCAAACAACATCCAATTCGATCCCATGAGGGTCAATTTCACATCCAAGGTTCAGCCATAAACAACACCCACAAAAACATGAAAAATCTAACCTTTAAACGTGTAATTGCTTGAAATTGATGCTTCCTATGTGTTATATGTCTTGTAATCGAACCAAAATCACATGAAATTGCTTGTTCTAGGTCGAATTTCGAAGGTGGAGAGGGAGAGGAGTTGAGGTCGCGGCCGATGGGGGATTAGGGTTTGGTTTTTTTGTTTTATTTAATTTTAATTTACCTAATTACCCTTTTAACCCTTGTAATTTGTATTTTATAAAAACTAGGCTTTAAACTCTTTGTAAAGTGTTTTTAACTTCATAATATAGATATAAACTTATGAAAATCATTATATATCTTATCTTTATAAAAACACAAGACAAACGAATAAATAGGCACGTTTCCGCGTTACGCGATAAATTTTCTAATTAACCTTTTAAAAATGTGTAAACACATAAACATAACCCAATATTCACATAGTCATTTAGATTCACACCAATTAACATTATTCATTATTATTAGGTCACCAACGTTAAACGACAACTAGTGTGTGCTCACGACACGTGTACACAAGACTTAACGGAACTAACGGAGTTTGGTAACGGAAATTTACCGATGTCACATAGTTCGTGTTAAAACGTTAAACTTATTATTAACCTAAATCTTGTAATATTGAATATTTAGGTTCCTTGTGACATTTTATCTTGTAACGACGTTTATTATTGGTCTTATTAATCTTCATAATATACTTATTGATCAAGTGAGTTTTCCTTACCCCCTTTTTACTTTATTTCACACTATTTTGGGGTGAAACATGATACATATACATCATACACTTATAAACGTTTGAGACTTGTAAAGCACTTGTAATTCATCTTTATATTTTGTCATGGTTATTTGTGTGTTGTAAGTTATTATATGAGATACATAGTTTTTTACAATCATTAACTATTGCTAGCCTGGCGACGTCTTAGATCTTTGGGCCTGACAAGCCTATTTGGTGCTAAAGTCGATGTATTGCCGACTCCTAATGACGTATGCTTGTTCATCATGGGAACCAAATACACTTAGCCAATCTTATATATTTGTAATCTAAGTCGAGGTTTGGTTATAACGATATGTGTTCTATAACCTTACTAACTTATGACCTATGACATGAATTGCTACTTGTAACTTTATCATATTATGTATGAAAACCTTAGAAACTCACAAACTATTTTTAGTTGACCTTTTATTTTTATCATGTTTCAGGAAATCCCCAAGTTTAGAGTGGACTTTTAAAGCTTGCAATAAAACTAGGACTTGGACCTAGTTAACTAAATAAAACGTTTAAGTAATGTCTTGTTTTGTTTGGAACTTATTTCATGTTTGAGACTTATGTTTGTAATGCCTTTTGAATCTTATAATCTTAATATTTACATTTAAATATAGCGTTATGTGGCTGTGAACAATCTTAACCCTCACATCTCGACATTCCCGCCATCAAGGTTGGGGTGTGACAAAACAACTTTTGCGGGGTTTCAGGATTATCGATTGTGGTCTAATTATGTCCTTGTGGTTTCAAGGTTTTATTAGTTTAAAGTTGATACGAGAATCATGATTGTTATGATTAAGGATTCAATTTAAAATGAAGGCATCATCGTAATAGGTTTTCAGGATAAGAGCGGTTTTGAGGGGAAGGCGTTTAGAAAGATTTTTAAGGGTCGTTAAAAGATTTAGGATAATGAGTTTAAGATTCAAGGAAACAAAATCGATGAAGAAACCAAAACATTACATTGACTTATCAAAGTATTAGTTCAACTATAACCGCAATAAAGACATGCGTACCTATAAGCGAATACTCACCCCAAGGGTTCCCAGGTAAGGTAAACGGATCCATCGGTTGATTTGGATTTATATGAATACATTGCCTAGACAGAACACCTCAAGATACAGGCATCCCACTCTTCCGGCATTACATGTTTCAAGTTATAGGACATAGACTTTGACGAGACTTAAAAACCACGAATAACGATTCAAAAGCACATTTTTGAAAACCATTTGATTCAGGCTCGATTTCTACTCTTTGAAGCTTACACATCTAGGAATGGACCTAGATAAACAAATGAAATAAATAACTTGTTATGTTTATTTTAATTTCTTTGAGACTTACGATTGTAATGGTACAAGTGAGATTTATGATTTATATATATATTTGTGATTATTAATAGCGTTTTATGGCTGTGAACGATCTTAACTCTCATTCCTCGACGTTTCCGCCGTCAAGGTTGGGGTGTGACAACGTTGTCCTTCACAATACACCTAAAACAAAATATATATTTACAATGTTAAAGTTTAATAATATAATTAATGGTTAAACGAGACTAGGGTTTCACTTTGGTATTTGGGGTTTTGATAAACAACTATATTTAACGAATAAAATCAATTATAATATCTTGGAATAAAAGTTAAGAAATATATGTTTTATATAAAGATGAGAAGAGAAAACATTTATAATAATTTATAAGATTTATTAAGTTTAAATGAGATGTTTATAACTAAATGAAGTCAGCACAATTCAAATAATTTAAAGGCAACGTTTGAAATAATAATAAAAAAACTATTATTTAAAATCTAAGTTTTAAACAAAAGTAAGTTAACCATAACATTAGCTTTAGGATTTTTAATAAAAAAATAAGAAGGTAATTTTTAAGCAAATAATTACAGAAAAAGTAATTATTTGATTTTAAAATAAACTAGGTTTATAAAATAATTTTCTATAAATTTTAGAAAATTTTAATATTTATTTTAAAGGCCAAAAAGGCCTAAAAAAATGTATGAGGCTCCCCGGGTTCGAACCCGGGACCTCCTGTGTATGGGTGACGCGTCTTACCAGTGTACCAAAGGCAGTTGCCATGCTAAGTTTGGGTTTAAAAACTTTAAAAACTTTAAAAACGCTAGTTACAAAACAGTCCCAAATCATAAGAACCCTAATTTGTGAAATCTCAAAATTGAAAGCCAAATTGAACGATTCAACCCGAATAACCTTAGGGATTTTGACCCTTAGGTGTAATCGAGTCTAATGATGTAACATACTTACTTGATTAAGATCGGATTGTGGGTTTTAGGTTTGAGCGAGACTTGCGACTGTTCTTGATTTCCAATTCGTAGTGTGTGTATGTTTTTCAAGTAATTGAAGGTTCAGGGAGTTCAGGAAACCCGATTAGAGTAAAAAAACCTCTAATTTATAGGTTCAATTCGTTCGATTTGATACCCAACAGCTGCAACGTTCGAACCGAAAGTTACAGATCGAATTAAATCGTTTAATTGCTGTTGCAGGTGAAATCAATCATGGCATTTAGTTTGTGGCAATTAAGGAACGTTTCTAGTCATTTGATTGTGTTGTTTTTATGGTTTTGATGAAAACCGATGTGAATATTGATGTGCGATCGGTTTCAAGATCAAAGAATCTTAAAACCACTTTGAAGCTCAAATTAACACGTAAACGCAGGTTCGAATTTGCATTACGAACGATTCGGTGTAATTTGGGGTCACAACCGATGCCTAAATCCCGGTAATTAACCTTGCTGGAGCCGCGGCCAGCGGTGGCCAGAGGGCCGGCCGAAAAAACGCGAAAGGGAAAGAGGGTGGGGTTTGGGATTTAGAAATTACATATTTAGTCCCTTCAGTTTGGTTTTTATTAGTTTATGCTCAAAACTACAATTAAAGTTTATTAATTTGACAAAACATCCCCCTTAACTTCCTTGATTTAAGTTTGAACTCATTTACAACTTATTACTTATATAAGTTTTATTAGTTATTTTTTCTATTATTATTATTATTAGTATTATTATTAATAACATAATTATTATTTCTACAAAAAAATATTATTATTATTATTATTATTATAGTTATTATGATTGTTATTTATTTTAAAATCTATTAGAAATGTTATTATGTTCAATTTAATAAATAAGTTATAATCTTTTTATATTAAAGAATTAAAGACTAACTAAGAGATAAACACAAATAGCCCAAAGGTTTCATGAAAAGCATTAATAGTTCTTATAAGAATAAACGAGGTTAACTATTAGATAACCAAAAATGCATAATGTTACACGGCCCCTCGCATCAACAATATTGTCCGCTTTGCCCACAAGGAGCTCACAGATTTGCTTTGGGTTGCCCGAGTGAAAACTTCCCAGGAGGTCACCCATCCCAGGATTGCTCCCACCTGAGCACGCTTAACTGTGGAGTTCTCCTCTCATCCACAGCCAATACGCCCAAAACACGTTGTTGATGTTAGAGGCCAGACATTCCTTATGAACCAGGAATCTCTCCTGTCCACGCCGATGTGGGATATGTGTAGGGTGCCACACCACCGCCACCACATAACACCGCCACGACCACCACACACCACCGCACCTCACACCCGCACCACACACCACCGCACTTCTCACCACCGCACCACACATCATCCATGAAAACATCGTCTCCTTCTGCAAAATGAAATGCTATTAAACCCAATTTACCTTCCAATTTATTTTCTTTCTTTGCGTCTCTTCCAAGAATAACGCTCTCGAAACGCTAATTGGTGCTAACCTCACCTCTGCCCGATTCTGCTCATGTTAATCCCACAAACGTCAAATCGTTCAAGTATATGCACGATGGCAACAAATTTGTCACGACGGCCGGGATTCATCGTCGACGACGCTACACCCCTCGTTGTAGGATCTAATATGTGGTGGCGGTGATGTGCGGTGGCGGTGTTGTGTGGTGGCGGTGGTTTGTGGTGTGTGGTGGCGATGGTGTGTGGTGATGTGGAGAAAGATGAGAGAGAGAGAGGGGGAGAGAGAGAAAGATAGAGAGAGATATAGAAATTGAAAGAGATGAGATGTTTTTATAGCCCTTAGGGGTATTTTGGTTTTTTTTATAAAATCTAATTGAAAATCTTTACACCGTTAGTTAAAAGGACGAAAATAGAAACGATTTGTAAAACTAAGGCCAATAATTAAGACAAAATAAACGTTGGTAATCAAGTGCACATACAAAATACATCACGTGGAGTGTGCTATCATGACAGTAGTTGGTATATTCGTAAAAAAAATGCATGTCCATTGCAAGAATATGGCTTTTGAAAGGTTTATTTTGAAGATTTTGATTTTACATATGTTATTATAAAAATCTTCTGAAAAATATGAGTGACTAGAGCGAATTTAGAAAAATATAATTCCTAAAGCAAAGGATTTTAAAGGAAAGTGTTTACACGTAGATGTATGAGATTCATAGAAGAATATGTCTTAAGACAAATGGTAACATGTGAAATACTTTAATTTATAAGTAACAACACGGTTAAGAATCTTTTGATGTAACAGAACATACATAATTATTTTGACTTTTATAGTTTATCTGACTGAAATTTCAAGTGACACATCAAAATACTTAAATCTAAATTAGTGATTAAAGTAGTAACAAGGATACAAATATTATGCAGAAAACTATCTACATGTTACCTGTAGTTAAGCTACAAAGTATTATTACAAAACTCATTAGCATAAACTCACATCACTTATTTGACCCAAAAAGAGCTTCAAAATCTTTATACATCTTTTTTGGTATCGACTTCGAATCGCTCGAAGATGTATGGGTAGAACTCCCACTTCTCATCCCATTCCAAAACTCACTCCATTTCGTCCGACTGCTAGAAGGATCAGTCGGAGTTTCACCATCAACACCGCCACCACCACCACTACTACTGCCTTCTCTACTAAAACTAGACTTGGCCAAATCTCTCAGTTGCTTCATCCATGACTGCTCCGGTGTACTCGAGTTTCTAAATCTCCCCACCGGAGCAGTACTGTCACACCCCCGTCCTTTTAACGGTAACTGACTCTCAATGTTTTTCATGAATCTAATCGGAACAAACAGTAGTAGAATCCCCCATGATGCTATTTTTAAACCAGTGCACAAAGATTTATCATTAGGATCAAGCTGTTTAATCTGACAAAGCAATGAGTTCCATTCGTTCAAGATTTGTGCAACGAATGCAACAAGAACAAACAAACCATTGTGATCCCGATCTTGGTTTGCTCATGGGTCAAAAGATTTTTCCTCAAAAGAACCAAACAGATCAAAAAGATTGAAACTTGACTTAAAACTGATATGATCTCCACCAACTGAACCTTTTTCTTGATAAATGGTTTCTTGAGGAGCATGAAAAACAGTTGAAACGAAGTAACACACAGTAAAGTTTTCGTGGGTGTTTCAGCAAACTGGTTTCTTGAAAAACTACCCACCAAGATTCCTAACACGACCCGTTTAACTGATTCAAGGAAAATATAGTATATTCTTAGAATCCCGAATACCCTTTGAATAAAGGGCGCTTCTGCATCTTCGTTTTCATCATCTGATGCGATTATACTACCTCGGCTCGTGTGGTAATCTAATCCTTCGGTGATTTGTGAGAGCATGTACTTTGGTGGGCCTCGTAGGTCTTCGAAAAGGGGTCCCAAAATGGTTAGCCATTTGGAGTTTGAGGTGTTGATCCAGGTCCATTGACCGCGTTTTCCTGGACCCAAAGTAACCTTAACCAATGTTTGATACCAGTGCATTTTTTGATCTTCATGGTGAACTTCTTTGTATTGAAGTAGTTTCCCCTGTGATATCCCAACTGAAAGAAACATGAACAATGCTACTAGAAGGAAAATTATTGCTCCTAAAACTAGAATCCCTACTGCAATCCCTGAAGCAGATCCACCTGAAAGAACACAATAGAAGTTTGAGTGTTTGACTTCAGAAGTCAAACAGACTGATCTTTGAATTAAGTATTGGTACATAAAAGAATGTAAGAACCGTAATCAGCATGAACAAGTTGAAAGTTCCCTTTAGTGAGAAATGAGAATGTAAATGAATCAAACATAAGTGAACCGTTCAACAAAAAGTTTGTTTATATTCATCTATTTAAAAAGGAAATAGACGTAAACAAAATTTGTTCTTAATTAATAAAAACGACCATATCTTTTTGTTTATTTATGTTTGTGAATGTTCGTTTATATTCCTAATGTGTTCATTAAATTTATTTACTAGTATTTAGTAGTACTAACTAGCACATCGTTTATTTATTCATATATTAATTCATTTATGTTTTTTCAAGAGTTTGAAATTGTTCCTTAAACGTGGTTTTGGTTAAGTTAAACGAATGAACTCGTACAAACCTCGACGTCTTTATTCGATTCATAAGAAAATTACTGTAAAATTCAGGTTTGACCTTAAAAGTCAATTACAAAAATTACCTTTGAGTAGAGAAGCTGAGGCTGCAGAAACACAAGGAACTGCAATAATCACCAGAAAGATTTCAAACCTCGGGAAGATGACAGAGACACAAGTGTTCTCTTTCTCTTTCTCTTTCTTCTTCTTAATCTGAGTATCAAAAGGAACAAGATATGCAGAATCATCAATCCGCCGCTCATCACCGCCAGCCAAAACATACTCCGCTTGAAATCCATCCACCTAAACAAATGTTACAAATTAAAACCATTACATGATACAAGACTCGTTTTAAATAAGTTATATGGATAATACATATTATGTTATAGACCGAATCTGATAGGTGAGAGAGGACCCGTTTGATCAATGAACTTCATATTTTATGTTCATACAACCCATATGAACACTTCTCAAACCTTGCAATAGTTTCCTTCAAAACACTGTAGGGTTATTTGGCAGCATCTGAAGCAATTTTTTAATGGTTCAGATTTCTGAATAGTTTAACATTTAATGGTTTATACTATTTGTTTCACGAACAAATGTCTAAATTATTCAGATATTTGTCTCTGAATGGTTAAGCATTATACCAATATCAAATAGCTAAGAGGTTTAATGTTGAATGGTTAAAACCTCCTATCTGAACTGATCCGACATTTGTATTTGAATAGTTAAACGATATATTGACTCTAACATTTAATCAATCAGAAATTATCAAAAACACTTAAAAAAATCAAAGCAATATTCATGAACAATTTGTAAGAATTTCAAACATACCCATCTGAATCATTAGTATCGGTGATGTATTCAGCCTCAGGTGCCACAATTCGACTCTGCGTACACAAACCACCATCATAAACCCTAAAAAAAAAGGGAACAACAACTTGAAGAAATCAAAGCTTACAAACCTCAAAAAACGATTTATACTCCATTGCAGTGAGTGGCAATCCATATAGTGAATCAATTTTGTCTACATTTGTGGCATTAATTCTCGTGATTTGAGCTTCATGATAATTGATTCTGAAGCCGTATGAATGTGGATTCATCGATAATATGGGCTTCACGCGATCGGATTCCCATGGGAGTTTGAAATACGGGATGCTCCATCGTAAGCCCTTGATGAATTCACTGTATTCAATGGGTAAAGGAACCGCTAACCATCCAGATAAAGCGAATATTTGAATATGGCATACAATTCGCTGATTACATGAAGAAAAACGACCAATTAGGGTTCTATCTTGAAGGTAAATTCTCTCAAATTGTTACCATGTTGAAACCACACGTCATACCCGACAAGACCTCGACGCCTTTACATGAAATGATGTCAACTACTACGTTTTTACTTTTAACCAATGATAATTTAACGTGTGTTGGGTTATACGCCCACTCCCCCAACCTCACAACACATTTACCCTTGTAAAGTGTAAAGACATTGTAACGTGTTACATCTTCTTAGCATCTGATATTATTATTATTTTTAAATCGGATGATTACATACAAAAAAATAAATAAATAAAAAATAATAAAAATAACATCATAGTTGGAAATCAACTTTGACATAATTGTCACTTGTCAGAAAAGCTTCGTCGTATTTACAAGGGTGAAGGTGTTGGGGGAGATAGGGTGTCTTTACTAGACACGTTTTAAATTTTTACTGGTTAAAATGTAAAGGTGGGTGTCTTTTTATATAGAGACGCCTGTGTCTTGTTTGGTGGGACAATGATTTCGAGACCGGATCGGACCGGCGGTTAAACTGGTCTGACCGAGAATCGGAGGGTGGGCCGAATGGTTTAGGCCAGTTCGTTTGGAGGGGTTAAATCGGTCAGTTCGTCCCAAACCGGTGGTCGGACCGGATTTTGAATTTTAATGGGTAAAAACGAGGGATTAAACAATAAATTAGTATGTTGGACATAAGATTATTGTAAAGTTTTGTATATAACTATAAAATACACACTTAAACTACTTATATTGAATTATATGTATAACTATATACATAATATACTATATATATAATTATGACGTCATCCGATTCTTAAATCCGGTCTGACCACCAAACCAGTAAGACGTCCGGTTCGACGTCCGATCCGGTTCTGAAAACATTGGTGAGACACTTTGATGGAAAGTTTAAGGAAGAGAACATTTTGAGAAAATTTATTAGTAAAAACCACATTTTGGAATGTCCTTAAAAACTATCTTACAAAAAGTATTCTTGCTGGACTGGAAGTTAACAATGGTGATGATGTTGCGAATGCTCCGTAGTTCTGGAGGGAGGCGGTGGAAACCGTGAGCAGAGTTGCAACTACCGCGGTCAAGGCGAATGCTGCGGTTGCAGAGCTTGAGAGCACCATGGATGCTGCTGGTACAGAATCTGTAAGAGGAAAGTGCTGCATCAAGAGTTGTATGTTATGATTTAGAAGTATTGTATCAAGATTCAAGAAACAGTTTCATACAGTGAAGTAACTGTAACGTATTTGATGCTAGATTTGTGTTTCCGGATACATCTGTGGTTACATTTTCAGGAATGTGCACGAACAACCAGTCGTCGGTTAGTTGAATCTCGACTGCATAGATGATCTTACTTATTTCACTAAAGCTGCACAGAATGATAGTGATAGTCAAGTTTTGAGCTGTCATAACACGTGTAATTAACAGTAGTATTAAGTTGATCTGTTTAATTTACTACAACATGATAACCTCTTTATGACCCATTTTATATGTTTACAACTTGATTACAACCCGTTTTCAATTTGCCAACTCATTAACTTGTTTGGATAGATGGGTCAAATGGGTCATGATCTTGTTATGCAATTCCTATAGAAGAAAAAAAAAACGACTAACCTTAGCATCCGTCCTCCTGAAATAGATAAGTGAGACGAGTTAAATCCAAAAACAGGCTTTGTGAACTTTATCGCCACAGGGATACGCTCCTGTTGTGTCCTCATATGGCTCATTGTGCTTAATCTCACATAAGGCCGTTGAGTATCTACATAGGTTTCAAACAAAGTCTCATATGAATCCATGAAAACAAGATACACTTTGACTTTTGAAGTCAAATCTACCAAGTTCAAAGTCTAAAATGTACCGAAAAGAAAAGTGACGGGTGCAACGGGTGAAACTGGGGAGCCTTGTCTGGTTAGAAGAAATCCTGAATTGAGCCTAGCAGTGACAATGGCGATTTTGGGAATATCTACAAGTTCAAAGCCGAATCTTCGGCTCCCAATGCTATCCTTATCGCTCGTGGCTGCAACAAGTGATCCTTGACTAACTTTTATAGATTTCAAGACTTCAGCTGATGTATTGACTATAGGTTGTGTAAAATATAGATACAACTTTAAGTTCTTGTATCTGTTAGTTGCTTGAACCGTTCTGACATTGTTATCGAGTTGAACTAGTTGTTCGGGTATATGAGTCCTCAGGTCAGCATATACACTTCTTCTATCTATAAGATCAGTCAACAAGTGAGTATACTTTGACTTTTCGAGTCAAACCATTTACATTTTATGTAAGAAATTGATTCATGTTTCGCTGAATTTGGAGTCAAGTGTATAAGATTCAATATATATATTTGTTATAACATTTTATGTGCTTTACACACTTGACCCTGAAGTTCAAATATCTTAATCAAAATTTGGATTTTAAATTGCTATGGTTGACTTTAAAGAAACCAGTCTCACCAAAATGAACCAAGAAACTGGAACCCGTTGTTCGTATAAATTGATTCCCGGCTGCATCTTGACACAAATCTTTATCTGTTACTAACACTGCTCTTCCAAACTTGACGTTTGTAGCCAAATTCACTGAAATAGAGTATTCAAGATTTGGCTTGATGGTCTTTAGAGTGTTTGAAATGACTTGGCCTTGACCATAAACTAGAAGCTGCAAGTGAAAAACTTGACTTATTAAGGTTAAAATTCGAGCAACTAGATACACAACCTTATATCTAACATAACCGCTAGGAAGCACCTACTTACGCTGCAGTTATTTGCAGATAAACACCTAAAACCACCACCATCACTAGCACCGCTGCAGGGTTCACTAAAAGATATATACACAGAAATGTTTGTAGTATTTGTAAAAGATGTCGATGCTGTAACATATGCTGTGGGGGGAACAGTGTCTGCATGATTAATGGGGAACTTGATATAACACAATCCAGTATTTCATAAAAGTGAAGCATTTTGACTTTTGATATGAAAATAAAAGTCTTTGTACATTATTTTAGTTACTAATATAAACTAATAAGATGAAAGATAGTTAGGTAACCAATGGTCCAATTGTATGTAGCACAGCGGATTCGATGGGGCGTGTTGGTGCACACTTCAAACGTATGGTTTCCGTCTTGCAATTTAGTATACGAAACTTTCCCAGATGAACAATTTGTTGGCTGGAGATCATCCAACTGCATGGAAACAAAAGAATTATTTTGTGACACTGTGTAAAATATATTAATCCTTGTACGTAGAGGAGGCAAGATGAGCGAGTCAGGTAACATGTTAAAATGAGTCATAAGATTGTAATATTGAAAATAGACTTCAAAGAGTTTCAAGCTGTTCAATTGCAGAATTTTACTATTATCTTATTCAATTTGTGAACCTGTTATTCTGAAGAGAAAAATAAGGACTGGAAATCAAATTCTTTTGAAATGTTCTCTTGATTGCAAAGCTAGAGGTAACTTTTGACTTTTGTGGTCAAACTTGTTTGTGCGGTAATCCAAATGGATAGAACTTTTTTGTATGGAAAGTAAAAACAAAGTTACTACACTAAAATAATATGAAAAATGCTACCAAAGAAAAAGGTTTTGAACTTTATATCGAAATAAACTAATATTAATTCTGGATTTAATTAATTCTATTTTTGATCAAATTCCCAGGCCATGCAAGAACACCATTGCATGGATTACACGATTTGTAATTCTAATGGCTTTAAAACAAGATCTCAACTTCTCAATTTTCCTGAATCGAGTCAAAAACTTGTGGCTTTAGCTGTAATCTTTAAGATAATTGCCTACGAGTTTCAATAACAAAAGTATGAATCTTGAGTTGAATTTATAATACAAACATCCAACAAACTTTAACTGGTAGATTACTATACAGTTGAAACTAATCAAACAGCTTAAAGAAAGTGTATCGGTTTGACTGGTTTGAAATCCAAACAGTTTAGCTTACGGTTCAGTTTTGATGATTTTACAGTTCGATACAATTAAATCTTGAAATCTATAGTGTAACCATGATGTCTCCTTATCATTTTAAAATTTTTAATACGAACTAATAGTTTAAAAGATTTTAAAAAACTGGTTCTAATCACCGAACCTTCGAAAAAACAAACAGTTAAATCGCCAAACTAGAAAAATTACCCGTTTGGCTGACGCTTACTTACAGCGCCAAAAACATCCACCAAATTTAGATTTTTTCCATTTCGAGTTTAAATGATAGAAAGAGCCAATTAGCATATTCAAAGATAAAACAATGTGTCAATGTACAAACCTTGCAGCTGGAGATACAACTGTTGCATGAAAAACCACCATAACCAACATGAAAACCAAATGTAGGGGAGTCAACATTGGATATAAGTTCAGGTTTCTTGATCAACTTAACAGAAACCTGTGAAGTACCATCACACTCTACATTCATACACAAGAATCCAACAATGAATACCCAAATGACCCATGTGTATTTGGTGAGACCCGTTTTGTTTGTTCGGGTCGGATGCTTGAATTCGGGTATATCAGCCATTGGAGAGGGGTTTGAGCTCATGAGTGCTTGAAAAGATGCAGATGCATGGGTGTAGTGTGTGGGGATGAGAGATTAGATGTTGAATAATATGACAAAAGTTGGAAATCGAAGGTTTGGTGGAGGAGAAAGCATGTGAAACTGACAAGTCATACACAACTGTGAGTTTTTTAGATAAGAGAGAGTGTGTAAAATGTGTGGAGTAAATGTGTAGTGATTATAAGTTTATAACTTATAAGTTCATAATTATCAATGAAACATTTTAGTGTTAAGTGTTTTATTATTATGATAAGAGAAGAATAAAATGCCATATCTTTAACTTTAAGCAAATGAAAAATAAATAACAAAATTTTACTTAAAAGAAAAAAAGGCAACCAGTGGTTAATTAGTACTATTCATCTCAATTTGAAATGTATATGTTTATAATTTATAATACTGTCATAAACCATCATCTCTTTTTTATAGTGATGACTAATAACTAATGAGAAGATAGCTCAAGAAGAAATTCTATTGACCCTCTTCTCTCTTCACCCTCTTGCTTCACTAATCGTTCATAACTATGGACAACATTATCTTCTCTCTCATTCACGTGTATCACTTCTCTTCTTCACTTCAGCCATCTTTTTTTAGAACATCATCTGTGATGATTGACACCTTATTCCAATTGTTGTAGATGCTCTAAGAATAAGAAGAAAAAATAAAACACCTCCGATATTGCTATAGTTGGTGAAATGATAATGTCAATGTACAGGCGTAATTGTTAGAAAGGTTCCTTGTGTATTTTCATGTTATTTTCTACAAAGATAATTGACAATATCCTTAATAAAATGTTTATAGAAAGTTTAAAGTTTATGTAATGGTTTTTAGTTTGATTAAGGAATCATAATGGTTTATGAAGAGTATGTTATCTCAATGAATAAACTCTATCTAACAATTGTACTTGTTGCAACATGGTGACCCAAAAAGCATTCATGCCATGTGGAGAGTCCGCTAGTCATGCAAGTAGAGTCACAATCAGACAAGTCAGAGTTCGCTCGTTGAGATAACAGACTCTTCAGAAACCATTTTCAAACTATAAACTACCACACAAACGCTATACTCTATAAATCAAAATCTATAAGAGTTGGACTATGTGAGAAAAAAAATGAATTTAACATGGTTTATTTAGATACAGGTAAAAAAAATAAACACATGTTAGTTTAAAACAATTTTATATGAGTCAATATTACACACGATCATTTTTTGCCAGCAAAATCACCACCACCATCATTACCGCCTCCATCCATGTTCTCTTTGTGCCAACGGCGTCGCCTTCACCATCCCCAACACCACCTCATCATCATCCCCTACACCGCTATCATAACCACCTCATGGTCTTCGTTCCTATCACCATAACAACACAACCACCGTCCCCGTCACACCATCGACACCATCACAGTCCCCGTCACCGTGGGGATACAACACCATAAAAGATTAAAAAAATGTTATATAATATAACTTTTAGTATATAAATAAACACTAAAAGATTCTATAAAATATGACCTGGCACACATGTTGGTTGAGAGGACAAAATGGAAGACATATTATTCTTCGACAGCAAAGTATACCAAGGATAGACCAATAACATTTATTTTTCCAAGAAACTATATGCTTATAATGAAATTCTGAAAATTGAGTCTCTTCTTATTTATAATAATTTACGATAACTAATGAAAGCATGACAAAGATAAACTTAAAGCTATTGTTTTTCATAACAGTTTGTTTATCAACTGGAATTTATCAGTCTGTTTACATAAATTTAAGCTTTCTTTTTTAATAAAAATGTAAAGTTAGTAGAAATAACTAAATTTATGAATACCCTCCCACCAATAAGTATGGTTCCGTCACTAACAACACTAGTTTATAATAAAATGATAAAACGATCTTAATTTTTTTTAAAACAATCTTATGGTTAATCTTAACTAATAGAATGATTGATCTCATGGTTAATTTTTTTCATATGTGGATCAATAGTTGGAGATGGGAAGGGGATGGGTGTTGCAAGTAGCAAGGGAGGTGATAATGTTTATGGGGCCAAGACAAAAATATTAACTATAATACTCAAAACTATAGCAAACTGACAACATGCAATATATATTGCGTATATATTAATATTATAGAACATAGAAGTTAAATTATTAGACTGAATAAATCATTTCAATTATTAGATCATATTTCTATTGATGATTGAGATCTTTGTTCTTTTTTTTTTCTCTTTGACCTTTTTTATATATATATATATATATATAGAATGACAGTGAAAACTAAAATTTTGAGAAAAACCAAAGAAACCAATATAAACCATAGATTTTATTGATCAATGGTTCATATTAATTAGGGCAAAATTGTAATTTCAATAACTTTAAAAATAAGCGCATCTAATATACCAGGGGTAAATTTGGAAATCAAATTATAAACACCCCCAAATTAGCACACACATGATCACTGGCAGTTACATTTATCCCCAATCTTTCGTTCGATTTCTCAACAATTCACCAAAGTCACCTTCAAATCTTCATCTTTAGGATTTTCCGAACTCAATCATCCTCGTTAGAATCTGTAAAAGCTTCCCCATCAGCCACATTGGAGAAGAAGATTGAAGCCCTGATTTTGCGATAGAGATTTTGATTTGATTCATAAAATCTTCAATCTATCGGCATGTCTAATTTTATAGGTAAATATGTGTTTATCTAATGCTGATATCAAATTATAGTTCTCAGAATCATAATTTTGACGATTTAATTTGTGCATTGTTATATTGATTCCGTAGTGAATGAGTTAACCCATATTAATTGTCTTTCACACTCGAATATTTACTGCTTGTTTTCAGAGAAATGCTGGTACTCAAGGAAAATGCAAGAGTAAAGAAATTGATTGTATCTGAGGCAAAAAAAAAAGAAACAAGGACCTCTACTGTCGTTAGAAGGTCGTCCAAACGAAAGCAACACAAGGCTAAGTGAAGGGGTTTTAGTGTTATGATACTTTCTTCCACGCACAAAATCCTCTTCAGTCATAAAAATGTTATTTTTGTCTACTTAGAACAAGTACTTTATGTAGGTAACGATTATGAAAGGTTTTCATAGTTTTAGTCATTATGTCTTCCTAATGTTTATATTTATATAATGCTGGTTTTCATGTCTGTTAGTAGCTTGGTTATGTTTTAGTTATTGTTTAATTCTACTTTTTCTTTGTCAAATTAGTTTTTATCAATTATGCTTTAGTGCATTTATTCATTGCTACATATTTACACAACTTAGCAAAATATGTAGCAATAAATAAATGCACTAATGTATAATAAAGAAATTCTTTGAATACGTGAAATTCTTTAAAGCTTGATGTGTAGTTTATGCATCTATGAAGAAATTATGTATGTTGCTTACCTTATTGGTTTATTTTTAGCAAATGATTTCACTTTTAATGTTTTCCCCAGAAAAAAATAAGATTTAACAAGGATGTCTTGTTCTTTTATGTTTCGTACTTATGAAATTTTATCAAGATCGTTATGTAATTTATATACCAAAAAAAATTGAACATGTTGCTTAATTTATTGTTTATCTATAAGAAATGATTTTAATATTGGTGAATACCCAAGGAAAAAAATTTTACAAGACTTTTTGCGTCTTAACGCATACAAATTATATTTTTCACACGATAGCTGGTTTATCATTGATTTGTATAAATCTAATCAACCCCTAGAATTTGTCATCGTTATACCAAGCATTCACGACTATGGAGGATCATAGACTTTAGTATCTTCTTTTTAGTATATCATCTTACTTTTATGCATTAATGCAATTATGCATGGATGCATTATAGCAAAAAAACACATCTACTTTTGATCGTGCAAATCATAAATCAAAATCAAATACGCAAACCAAACCTTACATATTTGTTTACGCCTGATGTAAGTAGTCACATTCGAAGGAAGCATGATTACTATTCATTAAATTGATAACAAAACTTGCTAACTATAAATGGTACCCTTAAAGTATTACATTACCCATTCATAAATTCCAATATTCTGAATTTTCATATCTCCCCCTCTCTAAGTTGTCTTGAAGATCATTTACGTACTTTATTTGGCTTCACTCCTTGTTTTTTTGTGTTCTTTGCCTCATTTTTCTTTATTTTTTTGGATTTTGATAGCAATTTCTTGAATCATGATATCCATACCTATCGCATATTTTACAATGCCTTAAATTTTTCTGAACTTTGATAGCAGTTTATGAAGTCTTTTTCTGATATTAGTATTCGCCAAAAGATCCCCTGATGTAAAACATATACATAACCAATTTCTCACCCAAATGAAAATGCAGTCAATGTGTGAAAAGCATTTGATCAAATATCACATATTTTAACCTTAGTTTACTATATTTCCTAGTCTAATAAAATTTTTTTTATTTAACAATTTCTGGTCTTTTAATATGCATAGAAGCATATATGTTAAATACTCCAGTTGCCAGTACTATAATATCAAAATTTTGATCAACCCATATTTAAGATCTAAAAAATTAAAAACATATTTTTATTTCTGAAACTTAATAAAATAAGTTGATGTAGTTGAACTGTTAGGATTTTATCATAATTCATCATAGATTATTCCAAAACTTAGGATAACATTATCCAAATGAAGTATCATACCAGATTCATCCCAATTTGTTAAAGTATCAAAAGTTTAATCATGCATTCTTTCGTCATTGTACCCATCCACATTATGGTTCCAATCAACAGCAAGCTTCGGGCTTCTTACTATTTGTTTTCCTTTATCTTTTGATGGTGAATTCAATATTATCAACTCTTTATTTGAAATATTGTTCCTCGTATCGCCTCGATCGTTATGAATCATATCATTATTGTCTATTCCATCATTTGCTTGTGCAGAATTCATATCAGGTTCCCTATCTATCGGACTATTTAAAGCCATTTCGACCGTTCTAACTACTTAATATTGCTCTCGTGAGCCAAAAGAATCATTTACTGATCGGCTTGATCCCTGTTCTCCATCTCTTCCTACAAAAACTTTGAATGTAAATTAATCGATCAATTTGAATCAACAAACCTTCTAATTTACAATAAGTAAGATAATTTCAAGTTTCGTTAATCATAATAAGCCAATATGTATCATAAACCCAACTCTCCAGGATTACATTGATCATTTTTTCTTACCCATTTTGCAGATTGATTCTTCTCCCAATATATATTATCGCCCTCCAACAATCCTTCATTTCATAAAGGCCTCCTGATTCTCGTATAACTACCTTTAATTATGATGATCCGTTGTTCCCAATTGAAATCAAATGCAGATTGGGAAGAAGGAGATCGTGGGTATGTTCATCTTCTAGAGGGAATAGTTAATTAGATGAATTCAATTTTGCAATGTTTAAATTTACTTTTATGTCCTTACAAAAAGTTCTATTAATAAAAAGAAATATGTTTACAAAATAAATTATGATTGGTTGGAAGTTGTTCTTTTAGTTTTTTCTAAAAAACTAGTTTTCATTTGAATGGATCCCTATATATATATATGTATGTATGTATGTATGTATGTATGTATGTATGTATGTATGTATGTATGTATGTTGTATGTATGTATGTATGTAGTATGTATGTATGTATGTATGTAGTTGTATGTATGTATGTATGTATGTAGTTGTATGTATGTATGTATGTATGTATGTATGTAGTATGTATGTATGTATGTATGTATGTATGTATGTATGTATGTATGTAGTATGTATGTATGTATGTATGTATTGTATGTATGTATGTATGTATGTATGTATGTATGTATGTATGTATGTATGTATGTATGTATGTATGTATGTATGTATGTATGTATGTATGTATGTTGTATGTATGTATGTATGTATGTATGTATGTATGTATGTATGTATGTATGTATGGTATGTATGTATGTATAGGAGGGTTTCATTGAAAACCATGTTATAAATGAAAACCATGAAAACCAAAGGTTACATATATGTAAATACATGTTATAAAGTATACACCTAATAGTTACGTATATGTAGGGGTTATGTATATGTACATACGTGTAACAAATGTACAACTAAAAGTTACGTACATATAACTCATACTAGTTACGTATACGTAAGTCGTATCGTCATCATTGTCATTCCTTGGAGTTTAAACTAAATAATATATAATGAATTCAAAAATAAAGTTGAATTTTACTTAAATATACTTTAAGCAATAAAAAGGTCGTCAAATCAATTATAAATTATGTGATAGGGAAAAGATGATTTTCACGGTTTTCATCTATAAACATGGTTTTCATTTGGTCTCTCCCCTGTGTATATATATATATATATATATATATATATATATATATATATATATATATATATATATATATATATATATATATATATATATACACACACACACATATATATGTGTGTGTGTGTTAACACACACGTCCTTTCGTTAGTTTTTGAATTATTTAATAGTTATTATTTGAACCCCATATGTATGTTTGTATATAGTGACAAGTATTCAATTACAAATCAAATATATGTTAAGAACAGTAAGAAATACATATATTAAAAATATAAATGATTGACTAAAATACAAAATCGGGGCGTGTATGGTCCCTGCTCTATGTTTCTTTGATTAATGATTCAAAACCTGAAGTGGTTTTCGTTTAAGTCTGATATATATTTAATTTGATCTAATTTCATCCCAAGCCTTTTCTTTCGCATCTAATATCCAATCCTCGATCAAGCAAAGTGATATTAGATCATAAATGAGGTGCTCAAACATGGGAGGCTCCAAGGGTGTGCAGAGTGGGCGACCGCCCAAGGCCCAATCTCATCAGAGGCTCAAAATTTTTAAAAAATAAATATTATATATGTATGTATATATAAAAACAACTATAGATTATTAACAAACTAATTAACAAATCCAATAGCAATTTAATTATCTTGATCAATTGAAAATTAGGATCCGTTAGCATTTTAATTAGTTTAGTCGATCCAATCTAAACTCAACTAAAAAAATGTTAGGGGAGTCTTACGATTCGGTTAAGTAAGTAAATTACATTATTTTGCTACAATACTTTTATTTATTGGTAAAATAATTATTGCCGTATTATAGATTTTTAACATACTAGTTATTGACATTACATTTAGGACCCATTTTTCTACTCGACCATGACCTAAATTTATTTAAACACTCTTGGAACCGACCCAGATAAAAAACAACACTGAAATAAATCTAGAGTGGTTTGTGATGTGTATATCACTACACCTGGGTTTTTCAATATTAATTGTTGTGCACGTAGGTTTATTTTTACATGTGAATGTTCTTTTATTGTCCTTGGATTTATCACATGATTAACTAGCTAGAGGTACACTACATGCACATGTGCATCAATGTAAGGATTTTATTATTTTTGTTTGTTTTCAAAAAAAAATGCAGTACGCCTATAGTGTTTTATCTATATGATTGTATGTATTTGTACACTATAGTGTTTTGTCTATGTAAATATGTGTATAAATACACTATGTCTACATGTGCATGTTTTTTTAGTTAGGAGAGATTAGAGAAATTGAAAGGAGAGAGGCGCGAAAGTGAGTTACCCTTTCCATTCAAGTTAATTAATTAGAGAATCACAACTTAAGTCCTAGGTATAAACACATGCTCTTATGATTTTCAATATAATTGTGGTTTTTCATTATTATTTTTCTAAAAACAATAACTCACACCCAAATATCAAATCCTAAATCTACTTTATTGTTCACCACAGGCTTAGAACCCTAATCTATAGAGTTAAATGTCGTTAGGTATATAATTTGTGGTTTTTAACTGCATGCATCATTATATATGAGCAGCTCTACATCATTTACTGTCTAAATATCAAATTCTATTTCTCAAATTGTGTTTAATATCTAGTTTCTTCATATCAACATGGACCACTATTGGGTGACCCTGGTGCATAAGGTGGTTTTGCAGTATTTAAAGATTTATTTGCAGGTTGTTTCATGTCTAATTTGTACTTCTGACAAAGAATATAAAATCCAAACTTCAAAGTGACAACTCAAAGAGATTTTGCAAACATCCAAACTCAATGGCAAATCCAGCTGATTAATGATAATGATTTTGAAAACAACTAAGAAGATGTTTTGAATGCTTCCAAATATCTGTCACAAAACTTTTGGTTATAACCACAAAAAATCAAGATCACTTTATCACTTTTTAAAATCATTTATGAAAACTCCAATTTTTTCATAATCTATGTTTTACCCGACTCTTCCAGTAGTTAGTAAAACATAGGCCGGACACAATATATGTATGTTCTCGTAAGCTTATCGGTAATAAATTCTTCCACACATAAAAGTTAAATTTTCTCCATCCTATCTATCATTTTCTTTTTGTTCAGGACATGACACCAGTTTCATATTTTAGTAATATTTTTAACATAATAATATTGAACGACTTTTAATGAATTAATTTCTAAAATTTGATGGGCTTAAATTTGAGCCATCCGGACTGGTGACGACTAGATGTGTTGGTCAGGGTCCAAGTAGCCCATATCTTAAAATCATGGGCTTTCTATTCTTGTAGCCCAAGGGTTTTGGTCCAAGTAGATGTTTACAAACCGGTTTTTCTTTCGGTTCTAAACCGGTTCTGGTTTGGTCAATGAAAGTCGCAGTTCGGGTAAGAAACCGACATTTGGAGAGGGAAGTGATCGATTTGGTTTGGTTCTAG
The DNA here is from genome assembly GCA_025506515.1 of Flaveria trinervia. Lineage (NCBI taxonomy): Eukaryota > Viridiplantae > Streptophyta > Magnoliopsida > Asterales > Asteraceae > Flaveria > Flaveria trinervia. The sequence continues at coordinate 3,987,251 of CM046456.1, read as the reverse complement.
ATGGTTCAGGTTAAATTCGTTTAAATAAGTTTGGCCGAGGAAATTTACAAACTGATTATAGATAGACTATTTTGAATCTTGTCCCTAACATATAGTCAATTATTTTCTTATTGCCCTTAAATTGTAGGGGCGTTCAAAAAAAACTTAAAATGAATGAAAAAAAGGTAAACTAAATCTTTTTTTGAAACTAGGAAAAGGAAAACAATCTGAATCCTTATTCAAATACCAGATTGAATCTCATCCGATACATTATTTGGTTTTCAATATCGGTTTTAAGATTTAGGTTTTTTCTTTATTCGGGTTATTTGATTTATTTTGATGCCCATTTTATCCGAATAAGACTTTAACTAAATAATATGTAAATAGGGGTTTTCAATGAACGCGTAGGGTGTACCCATTTTTATCCGACCATACTTAAAAGCCTAGTGTTTTACTTTGTTGATCATTTGATCTAGTAAAATAAAAAGGTATCCAATAATTGATTTTTTTCAATTCAATCATATTTGACTTTTCATAATCTTAATCGAATTGTGATCAACACTAGTTTTTTATTTTTTGTTTTTGTATAATCTATTGTGATTCTAAGCTAGTAAAATATTATAACCAAAAAACCATAACAAAATAAACAAGCTATTGGATCCGATATTAACTTACAATGGTCATTTTGGCTTAAGAAAAAATATCATGAATATGGAGACTTAAGAAGTAAGAGAGATGATCTAAATCTTTGAGAGATAATATGGAGACTAGGGTTTTTATGAATTATGTGATAGTTGGGCCTGTGGGACTCGTAAAACGTAATAATTACATCATCGACATAAACAAAAATGAAGATGAGAATGGAGTTATGAGGAGTCGAATGACAATTAAAATACATATAAAAAATATTATAGATTAGTTCTAGTTAAATAAGTTAATTAGTTAAATTTTATCTTCTTGTCTTTATAAAAAACCTCATGTACCACATAATAAATTACTTTTATTATTTGATATTAAAAGAAATCGAACATATATGAATTTAAAGTATTATGTACACGTAAAAAGGTTACGTTAATAAGTGTAAGTTACTATTCATAAGCTTGCATTTTTAGTAGTATATGTGATTTATTATTTTTTTTATTTTTTAATTAAAATTGATCTGATCCATATAGATTTTAACATATTTACTTTCTTATTTTTAAAATGTCAAGTATGATAATCAATTTACATCTACTTAACATTTTACCAGATATCTAAGTAAGAAACAGTGTCTGTTACAATTTATCAAATAATATAAAACTAAAAGGATAAATTTTCAAACCTAGTGTTCAAAATCAAATACTTCATAAACCATAAGGCGTATTTGAGCAATTTACTCTTTTTCTCAATAGTTAATCACATGGAGAGTTCTTGTGGTATACATAAATTTCAAACTTTGTCCCTACTTGTAAGAAAGTATAAGTCAAGACCTGGGCTGAGCGTGTAAAGCATATTAATAGTCCTTGTCACTAACAAACGTTAAAATTTTCTATTATTTTTAAATAACCAACATACTCCTCTAATGATCTATCAAACAACATCGTCGTCTTCCTCCTTTTTTCCTTTTGCATTTGAACTGAACCCATTGTCTAGACCGGAACCCTAGATCGGATCTTGTGTTGCTCATTGCCATCGGGCATCACTTCGATGAACAACATTAACATCACAATTTTTCGCTCCTTTCATTCCTCGAGTTTGTTGCTTGGAGAGCAGAGGTCTTAGAAATACAAACAGATAAGCGTCTAACCTCATGTCAAGTGTAATCAACACCGCCTTCAACATCTGGTCATTTCTTCACACGTTTTTTTATCATCGCCTGAGTGCATGTTTTAAGTGTGATAATCAAACCATATTTAGGTAACAATTGTTTGATGTCTTCAAATATGAATGTATGATGAGTATGACGGTGCTCTTATAGCAAAATGATAATGGTGGGTTTCTCATGCAAAAATTTTAAAGGGAGTGATTAGGCTTTTATATATTTTTTTAACCTCTATCAATCATTTCAATATGGTTATTCCACATAAATTTAACTACCAAACTTAACATGCATTCACATAAGTTGCTCTCATTATGCGTAATATAAAACACGATGTGTAACATATAAACTACAAGTCAAGATTTATATATTTTTAAAAAGTTTGTTGTGCATACCCCCGTCTAAACTATTTTTACTTGTTATGTCTCCATTCCCTTAACTTTTAAAAATAGTTCTTTTTATTCTTTGTTTTTTATACACCGTATCAACCCTTAATATGTTAAAACTAACCTTTTTTATTTTTATTTATTTATTATTTCTTTTAGTCTTTTTTATTTTTTGTTTTTTATTCTTTTTAAGTGTAGTAATTATATATGTTCAAAACATGCAACACACATATATTAATTGAAAACTGAACCGTATGTTTAACCGAAAAAACCTGTATCAAATTGTGAATTCGTTTTTTGTCGGTTAACGATTACACAAAATATTTCTTATTCGGTTCAGTTATCCATATAAATTGAATAATAAACGGGTTTAATAAGTTAAATCGGATAATCGAACCGAACAAATCAGTTTTGAATGGTTTAGTTGGTTGAATTCGGTTTGTTTATAACTATTTCTAAATCTAAAAGATATTCCTTAACACATTTATTAAAAGTACTTTTATACTTTAGAAATGTTTATATTTAATTTTATGATTACTTTTATTATTTATAAAATATGTTTTTATATAAAAAGTGTTTTTGAAACTTTTTTAAGGAAAAAGAACCTTTTTCAAAAACTAAAAATATAAAATAAATTATAACAAGTTTTGAAATTAAAATTGATTTCTGAAAAGAAAAATATAACAAGTAAACAATAAAGGGTATGTATAGCTTAATCTTTCAAAAATAAGAATGAAAAACGAAATCTCAATGTACCTCAGGGACTATAAGTGTAATTAACTCTTCTTTTAAAGCTACACTATAGCCTATAATTTTGCATGCCTATTATACACGAAGCTCCGCCGTACGCTCGTCGGTTGGTAGTTTCCGATAACAATCGTCAATCCGCCATTGTTATCGCTTTTGTAAGATCGTTTGATCTCCATTACATGCATAAGAAGATATACATTTCACATTCTGTGTGAATTTGAAACCCTAATATTTGCGTTTGAGGTTTTCCCCATTCGTCGGTGACTTCCTTAAGGGGATTCCATTGATTAACAGCAAAAACTACTGGTACATAATCTCTTCATTGGTATGTGATTGTAACATTTGTTTTTGTTTGATGTTGTTTTGATTGTGTGAGTATTTGTGAGATCTATGTCATGCATGATTTTCCTTCTTTTCTTAGGGTTAGTGTTGGATTTTTCTTTTGGTGATTTTTTAATGATTTTGGTGTTTCAACCTTGAATTTGTTGGTGTTTCAATTTTAAATTCACTTTAGAGCATTTACGGTCCGTTTTCTATTAGTGGGTGTACTATATTAAAGGGGATGATCGTAAGTGGTTGTGATTGGATGAGACGGAGAACTTACGAGGGTTGTACTTTGTTTTCCTATAAATTCACAGTACAAGCGACATAAATTTTTTAATACTTTTCAAAGTTGTTGTAAGTTGATAAGAGAGAAAATGTAATGATAAAATACGAAAAATTATTTTTTAATTAGAAATAAGAGAGAAAGTAATAATTTTTAGTGTAATTATAAGGACGAGGATGAAGAATGAACTGTGAATGCTCTTACTTGTTTTAACTTGGGGTAGTTTGATCTTTCGAGTAAAGTCTTGGGAGTAAAGTTTAATGTAACGGGTTAAGACAGTTTCTTTGCCTTTGTTTCCTTTTAATTTGTGAGGCTTCACATTATTATATATATATTTTTAAAAGTCTACGCAACGACAAACGGGCTAAGCTTTGTCATAGGGTCATCTTTTCAAGGATCCGTGTGTCGAACAAGGTTGTCACTAGGCCAACCTTTCACTCTCAATTATGATAAGAGTTATTGGAAGTTAATCCTAATTAGATCAAATGTTAAAAATTCTAAACTTTAAGGGTTAACTTGGAAAGCATGAAAGTCAAATTAATGGATCGAGATTTTTTATGCGACGGCCACAAAATAACATATGCTAAGGAGTTTTTGTGGTATATTTTTAATTCTTTTATTAGTCATTTAACTGAGCATTCTTTAAGTCCTAGAAGGTAGGAGTTTGAGTCATTGTACAATTTTTTTGTTTGCTTATATAGTGGTTTTTAGTCGATGGTTTCTGTGTGGCGATTTTCAATTATGGATTAATAAAGCGTCGAACAAATTACGAGTTACTCCTTGATCGTATTAGAGCCACAATTTGGTATCAGAGCTTGAAGACTCTATCAAGGAGTGTAGTTTTTGAGAGGCATTCAATAACCAAACAAGAATAACAAGTAACAAGAACGAACACACACATGTGAGGTTCGAATGCAAGAACAAGCAAGAGCAATAACAAGAGAGAAATTGAGAAAGAAAGATTCAAGAATGACCAAGAGGTAAAAAGGACAGAAAGAAAGCAAGATAAGCATGATCAAGTTAAGTGGGTCGAGATTTCTGGATGGGGACACTTGGGAAATAGGAGAGTTTTTATTAGATTTTTAAGTCTTCTATTAATCTTTTAATCGAGTGTTTATCAAGTTTTTTAAGTCCTAGAAGGTAGGAGTTTGAGTCATAGTTGATTTATATTGTTGTGTTTTGTTTAAATAAGGGTGTTTGGTCGATGGTTTTTGTGTAGCGATTTTCGATTATGGATTAATAAAGTGTCGAATAAATTGCGAGTTACTCCTTGATTATATCCATGCCAAAAATTGGTATGAGAGCTTGAAGACTCGATCACATAGTGTAGTTTGGAGATGCATTCAACCTTCCTTGGCTTTAGGGTTGAACCAAATAACAAAGCAAGATAAGGTGGCGGGAGCAAGAGGTTGTGGAGCAATCAAAGCAATCACTCTTAATTGAATAAATAGCGACACCTAGAAAAGCAAGAACTTGATGTGTTGATTAACGTAAACCTAAGCAAGAAAAAGGACCTAAAGCAACGTGCAACGGTTTTTTTTAATTCGTTGAATGAAGCAAGTTTAAATCAGTAAGTTCTAGCAAGAACACAACAACGTCAACAAAAAAGTAAGAATGACAACAAGAATGATAGAATAGCAAGATTACAACAAGAAAGCATATTTAACTAGCAAGAAAGTAACAAGTTCAACAAGAAAAACAACTAGTTGCGCAAGAACGAAACAAGAATGAATCCAAACATCATGTTGATAAGATGCCATTTCAATATTCCCGAAAATGGAACCAATTGATAGAGTCTGTCAGCTGATAGCTCATCAGATCATGTAGTTCTCTATATCACCATCTCCTTAATAAGCTGCCTTTTTTCCCATGACGACTAGGAACGAGCATAGGCTACCCTTTTCCGAAAGCTCCACAGGACCGCCTACCATTAGTCTTCGGCCGGAAGGGTTTATTACGCAAAAACGGCTGGACCTCCAATCCCTCGGCTGAACCTTCTGAGGTCGTGATGACTTTCCGCAGGTCTCTCGTCGAAATGAGAAGCTAGCAAAATAGCGGTTGGTGTGCAGTCAACTACGTCGAACCTCACTATGTCCCCTTGATTAGGTAGTATTAAGATTTCTCTTTTATTTTTACATGCTCTGAAGCAAGGCAAAAATTAAGCATCGAAGTGAGCAAATAAGAAGAAGTGCTTAAAACTAAGTAAAAGGGCGACCACCTTCAACATGAGTTACCTTCTGGAAGAAGGCTATGCCGCCACACCTCCCCTGCAAAAGAGGGCTACGTAGTTGATTCGGTTAGGATTTCGGCAGAAATTGTAGAAAGCTTGTTTGCAGAAACATCCATAGCCATACATGCTTGAATGAAGGCTAGCTAACTTCGATACTGAATGAACTCGCATGCTGGAGAATCGATGAGATACATAGTCAATGCCAATATAGCTGTAATTTCACACTTAAGTTCTTCCTTTCAAGGAGTTGATCTTTCATTTCAAAAGTGGTATCTCCCTAATGGAGAAATGATGCTAGCCATTTTTCCTTTGAAGACATAGATTGAAATGGATAAAGTGGATTTTCCCTAATGGTGAAACAAGACTGATTTTTAGATTTCACTGATATCAGTGATTGAAGTGATGGAAACTAACGAGCAATCTTACTTAATAGGGCTTTCCATCTTAAAAGCCTTACTTTTTGCTTGCTTGTGATAAGGCTTTCTTGCGTTCTTGCTTAGCTTATTTCAAAGGGGAGGCAGTGCTATCCATTCTAACCTGTCTTTGCCTAGCAAGATACGTCTAGTTCTCCCTCCGCTTGCCTATCTCAGTAGGAAATTGGAACAGTCTCCGATTTCCAAGGCGAAGCCGAGGCAAGAGCTATACCTTCTGGAACCAGAGCAATAACTGCTATAAAGGAAGCAGATGCGCAGGAACGATCCCTAAAGCAAATACTCGGAATGCTCCACGACTAAGTATACCCATTCAGACTCGCTTTTGTTCAATTATAAATAAAGAACCACTTTAATGGAGATTGATAGCGTAGCAAAACAGTAGACTTGATTAAAAGGAAGAAAGAAATACAAATAGACCCGGTTCGAGATGGGTTGATCTCTGATAACAAGGAATTACCCTTAATCAAAATACTAAAAACACAAGACAACCCCAAATCTAAACATCAAATCACGTATAAATAAACCAAAAGGACTACTAACTGCTCCCACTAATTCACCCACTCTCTAAAAATAAATATTTCCCTCCATTGAGTTTCCTTCCATATGTTTTCCCTCCTTTTAGCAACAACTGGGTCAGATCTGACCCAACAGTGGGTTCGTATAAAAGAACAAGCAAGATCGAAGCAAGATAGCTGAAACCAAACAAGATAAACAAGTAACAAAAGCAAAAACACACATTCAAGGTTCGAATAGCAATAACAAGCAAAAGCATGAACAAGAGAAAGAAATCAAGCAAGAAAGAATCAAAGAACGAGCAAGAAGTAAAAAGGATGGGAAGAAAGCAAGATCTAGTAAGGAGTAAGCAGGAATATTAATCTTAATTAGTTCAAATATGAAAATTTTGAAAGTTGAAAGGTTAAATTGGAAAAGTGTGAAAGTCAAATTAAATGGGTCGAGATTCCTAGACGGGAGCACATGCGAAATAACATAGTTTTAGGAGAGTTTTTACACATTTTTAAGTCTTCTATTAATCGTTTAATTGAGTGTTTATCAAGTTGTTTAAGTCCTAGAAGGTAGGAATTTGAGTCATAGTATGATTTTCTTATGTTTAGTTTAAATAGGGGTATTTGGTTGATTTCTGATTATTGATTAATAAAGGGTCGAAACAAATTCTTTTTCTTCATATGTTTTGATTTTTCTTTCTTGATTGTATCTAGGTTAAATAGTGTCACCTAGGTTTCGTCCTGGCATGGGCTTATAAGGGGAGCCTAGCGTGTTTGTCGGATCGAATAACTGATTATTCGAAATATGAAAATCTCACGACCCTATCCGAAATCCGATCTGATCCAATACTATTCCACTCGAATCTATTCGAATTTAAAATCGACTAGAGTCAGATAAGTTCGAATAAACCTAATAACAAGTTTTCTTATTTTTCTTAGCTAATTTTATATTCTTAACATTTTATTTTACTAGTTTAAAATCACAATAAAACATATAAAACTAGAAAATACAAATTTGTCTTAACACAATTTAAAATTCAAACATAATAAGTAATTGTGTAGAATCCGAATATTAGAATCTCTAATTTAGAACAATAATTGATTGTTGTATAATGATTGTTTAGGATTAGAGGACTTGAATGTGTCAAGACTCTTGAGTATTGAGTTAAAAACATAATAGGTAGGTGGGTAATAAGTATTGGATAAAAGCATAGTGGGATTCTTATTCGGTTTAATCAGACATTCGAATAATCCAAACAATAAAATTTATGATATTGAAATCCGAATAAAGAATTTGGATTCAGATGAGATCTGACCCGAATATCCAAATAAGGATTCACATCGATTTTTCGGATACGGATTAGATAACGGTTTTTTTTTATTTCAGTTTTTTTTAAATCCGTAGGAGCTGCCACAACTACCGACGACGACGACCATTGACAGGCAAGAACCGCAAACACCCCTTTGTAAGACTTTTTTAATCAAGTCACTCCCTAGTAAGGTGCACAAGTAGCCAGAGAACCCAAAGCATTTCACAATAATTTTAGTAGATACGATCTTCAAACATTTGGCATGCGATACAAACCTATTGTTGGGTCAAACTGGGTCGGAGCATACTCATTCTCTGCTATATAAAGGGAAACGAGGTAGGAGGGAGATTAATCGAAGGAAGAACATTTGAAAATCTGAAGGTTTTGGGGGGGGGGACTCTTAACTGTTCCACCTAGTTTTAGCTTAAGTATTATTGTTTTTCTATAGTTAATCATTAATCCAAGTTACTCTTGTAATTGGAGACCAATCCTCTCGAATCAGGCCAACTATCATATATGTTATTATTGTAATCTAATCAGAAGGTTTCAGTTTCTATCATTGGTTCCATTGCTGGGAAACGAAGGAGCAGAAGATGGTTCAAATCTATGGTAGTGTTAAAAACGACGGTTCTCCCTCTAATTCGATAGCTACCCAATTGGCAGCAATTGCTGCCAAACTTTAATCGATGGGGACCTCGAAAGACGATATTGCTACCCTAAAATGGTAGGCTGTTGCTATGGAGAAGTCTAGTAGTGGTGGCGGCAGGTTTGATAATGGAGAATCCAGTTATTCCAGTAGCAACTGTCAACTGTACCACAAAATTGAGTTCCTTGCCTACACTATGGGTGATCTCAGGGCTGGATACTCAAAGCAGAGAGATGCTTCTGGTTTTACAACACTTTCGACAAAGACAGGGTTGATGTCACTATTAGACTATATTATTATTAGAGTTAGTATTGATTGTTCATAGGTTGTGTTTACATTATATAAAAACAAGATGGGATATGGGCATATGGGTTTTGTGGAGAAAGAAAGATTTATGATAAGTGACTTGAATCTAAAATCGAAACGAATATTTATTTAGAACGAAAAAGATAAAAGAACTAAAAGCAAATAGAATAGACAGCCTGCGATCATGGTTGTGTGGTGATGTGTCAAACCGAAGGCCGGTGACCATGGTTAGGCGTCAGTTCGAAAAGTGAAGATCCGTAGATCAAAGAAAGAGATCCGATCAACTGTGGTTTAATCGGCTGAAATTAAAAGCAAATAGAATAGACAGCCTGCGATCATGGTCATGTGGTGATGTGTCAAACCGAAGGCCGGTGACCATGGTTAAGCGGCAGTTCGAAAAGAGAAGTAAGATCCGTAGATCAAAGAAAGAGATCCGATCAACTTGGTTTAATCGGCTGAAATTAAAAGCAAATAGAATAGACAGCCTGCGATCATGGTCGTGTGGTGATGTGTCAAACCGAAGGCCGGTGACCATGGTTAGGCGGCAGTTCGAAAAGAGAAGTAAGATCCGTAGATCAAAGAAAGAGATCCGATCAACTGTGGTTTATCGGCTGAAATTAAAAGCAAATAGAATAGACAGCCTGCGATCATGGTCGTGTGGTGATGTGTCAAACCGAAGGCCGGTGACCATGGTTAGGCGGCAGTTCGAAAAGAGAAGTAAGATCCGTAGATCAAAGAAAGAGATCCGATCAACTGTGGTTTAATCGGCTGAAATTAAAAGCAAATAGAATAGACAGCCTGCGATCATGGTCGTGTGGTGATGTGTCAAACCGAAGGCCGGTGACCATGGTTAGGCGGCAGTTCGAAAAGAGAGTAAGATCCGTAGATCAAAGAAAGAGATCCGATCAACTGTGGTTTAATTGGCTGAAATTAAAAGCAAATAGAATAGACAGCCTGCAATCATGGTCGTGTGGTGATGTGTCAAACCGAAGGCCGGTGACCATGGTTAGGCGGCAGTTCGAAAAGAGAAGTAAGATCCGTAGATCAAAGAAAGAGATCCGATCAACTGTGGTTTAATCGGCTGAAATTAAAAGCAAATAGAATAGACAGCCTGCGATCATGGTCGTGTGGTGATGTGTCAAACCGAAGGCCGGTGACCATGGTTAGGCGGCAGTTCGAAAAGAGAAGTAAGATCCGTAGATCAAAGAAAGAGATCCGATCAATTGTGGTTTAATCGGCTGAAATTAAAAGCAAATAGAATAGACAGCCTGCGATCATGGTCGTGTGGTGATGTGTCAAACCGAAGGCGGTGACCATGGTTAGGCGGCAGTTCGAAAAGAGAAGTAAGATCTGTAGATCAAAGAAAGAGATCCGATCAACTGTGGTTTAATCGTCTGAAATCCGTCGTCGCGGACCTTGGTCCTGCGAGAGTACCCAATGAGGAAAAAACAACATAGAAAACTTGATTGAAGGTGTTATGATCGTGATCTGAAAAAAACAAAGAAGGAACTCAAGTGGAGTATATTGGATCTTAGAATTAAATATTGAAATTGGTACTCAGGGGATCAAACCAAGATTTTTGTTTTGCTAAGTTTACCAAAGTGGAGAATTAATAGGAAAATGAGTCAGCAGCAAGTTCTACGAAACAATGCTTCCCTTTTTTTATTAATCCCGTTTGAAATACCAAAGAATTTGTCAAATGATCAGAGTAGAAAAGAAGCAGGGATTAATAAAAGGTATGGTGGAGCAACAATCAAACAATATAAAAACGGAATCTCGAACCGAAACAAAACTTTATTAGAAACAAAACGGGTATAGGTTAAGAAAAACAAGAAACTAAATAAGCGGGCAACGGGTAGGCCGACGGTAACAACACGCTACAAAAGAGCGACGCCGCCCTCTCTAGCGACTGTACCAAGTGGCAGAGGCTAGGGTTTGTATTTTTCGGTGGCTCGACGAATGTGATAAAGAGCATATGATGGCTCTGATACCATGAAAGATGGTAAAACACTTGATTGTTCATAGGTTGTGTTTACATTATATAGAGTTTATAAAAAACCCTAGATCCTAAACTGGCCCGTGGGCTTAACTCTAATAATCAATACTAACCCTAATAATAATATAGTCTAATAGTCGCTACTCTGCCTCTCAAAGGAGATGCTCTTGATCTATACGCATGGTTGTCAGCTGAATGGGAGATTAGTTACTGGAAGGAGTTGATCATTGCCTACTAGGAGGTTTTAGTAATTCTCAGATGTCAATTTCAGCCTTTCCAAAATTTGGTCATATATTCGAAATTCGATTTTCCCTATAAAAGGGCCATGTTGTGGTGTTTATTTTATTCAGTAATTTATAAACATTTAGTTTAAAGAGTATTATGTTTCATCTTGTGTGCCTCCTTTGTGTGTCATAGTTTCTACTTAATTATGGGTAACAACCCACTTTTACCTTGATCTCTTTGCAGTGAATGAAATAATCTTGATGGACATTGCTGAGTTTTTTAGTGATTATGATCAATTTGAAGTGGATAATCATAAAACAGCTGTTAAGTTGGAAACAAATCAAGGTGGGGTCCCACATCAACAAAAACAAAAGCATAATGAAGAAAACAGGAGTTCCACTGGCACTAGTGTGTTGGATCAACAACAGTCGCCAGTAGATGATGCAAATCTTTGTTCCACATCACCAATTTGTGCTGCACCGCTTTGTAGACAGTTTTGGAAAGCTGGGGCTTACAATGATGATCTTACTCCTAAGTCCACAACTAAATGTATTCGTCTTTTTAATAATATGTTTTTTAAGCTTTTGTTGTGTTTTTTGTGTGCATTTTAACATTTTAGTTTAATGATCTTTTATGTACATGAAAGTGGGTTCTAGTTATCTACATATTCACCCGAAATTCCTTCACTCGAACGCTACTTCTCACAAATGGGCATTTGGAGGTATGTTGAGCTTAACTTCATCTTGTTTTATTAGTTGCAAAGTTTTACGTGTTTAACTAATTATGTTTTTTTTGCATCTGCAGCAATAGCGGAGCTTATTGACAATGCTGTAGATGAGGTAATGGCCTATATTATTCTTATTAATATATTTGTGAATTATATTGTGATCTTCTATATGATGTTCGGCATGTCGCATATCATGTAGATACAAAACGGTGCCACTTATGTAATTATAGACAAAACAATTAACCCAAGAAATGGATGTACAGCTTTGCTAATTCAAGGTATAACATTTTACCTTAAAGTTATTATTTCGTTGTGGTTTTGAGTTTTCTATTTGGTATTTGAGGCTGTAACACTAGGTTTTGATATTGAATTTAGACGATGGAAGTGGGATGAATCCGGAAGCAATGCGCCATTGTTTGAGTTTTGGGTTTTCAGACAAGAAGTCAAATGTTGCAATTGGGAAGTGTATGTTTTCTTGATATTCAACTTTGCTTTGTTAGTTTTTATTATCTGTTTTGTCCCTTCATTTTGATTGGTTGACTTGTAGACGCGTTCAGATGGAAATGGTTTTAAGACCAGTACAATGAGGCTTGGAGCAGATGTGATAGTTTTCAGCCGTTATTTAACAGACAAGTTTGGCTTTTCAACATCAACAAATCTTCAATATATATGTATGTATTTATTTATGTGCACTATAGTATAGTTATATTGTTGTCCTTTGTTTTCTTATTTTCAGGACATTAACCCAAAGTATTGGTCTTTTATCATATACATTTTTAACCCGAGCAGGCTATGATAGGATAGTAGTCCCAATGGTGAGAATTTAGTTCCCTTAATAATACATATATATTTATTTTAAGAATGTTGTGAAGGTTTGTTATTGTAATATCAAATGGTATAAATCTAAAGTCTTTGTAACCTGCAGGTTCACTATGAGTTAAATTTTATGACGGGAACTTTCGTTCCTCTACATCCTCAAAATAATGACAACCCTGATTCAAACCTATCTGTCATTTTAAAATGGTCTCCATATTCAACAGAGGAGGAGCTACTTAAGCAAGTAAGTCTGATATAGTGCAAATGATTTTACTGTTGGGAAGTTATAATATTTACTAAAAAGTAACTAGATTCTTGATATGTGTAGTTTGAAGATGTTGGTTCTCATGGTACAAAAATCATCATATACAATTTATGGCTTGATGATGACGGTAATATGGAGCTTGATTTTGCGTCAGATCCTGAGGTTTTAATCCTATTCTTTCTTCATGTCTCCCTCGTTATTTATGTGTATGTGTATATGTATGTGTATTGATATGTATGCATATATGTCTATGTGTATTCATGTGTGTATGATATTACATGATTTGCTTCAGGACATCCGTATTACATGGGATGGAAAAAGTAAAGCCAAAGAAGGTTCTCGTATGGCAGCAACTGATCAACACATTGCGAATCGCCTCCATTATTCTCTGCGTGTAAGTTTCTGTATTTGTTTATACTTTTTTATCAAATTTACTTCTAAACTTTTTGTATTTTGATCCGGTTTCAGGCATACCTATCCATTTTGTACTTAAATTTACCTGACACTTTTGCAATGGTATTGCGAGGGAAAGTTGTTCTCTATCATAATATTGCTACAGGCCTGAAGCACACAGAATTTATCATGTACAAACCCCATAGCGACGGACGTGTTGAGGTGGTGTTAAGTTAACCATATACTACAATCTTTATGTTTCTTTTATAGTTTTTATTTTATTTTACCCATGGTTGGATTTAATTATCAATTCAGGGTACAGTGGTTACAACAATAGGGTTTGATAAAGAGGCTCCAAATGTGTGTGTCCATGGTTTTAACATCTACCACAAAAACCGTCTAATACTGGTGAATGACTCTCATCCCTGTTTACCTAATTAAGAAATTTTATTTCAGTTTTTTTTATCTAAAATTTGAATTGAAAAAGAGTTATTTTTGGTTAACTTTTCCAACATTGATGCATTTTTTCCAGCCATTTCAAACAGTTGCACCTTCTTCTGGGAGCCGAGGCAGAGGTGTTATCGGTAAGATTTGCCCGCGCTTTTTTTTAATTAAAGCAAATATGAGGTTGTAACTTTATATCTAACAACAAACCTAGTTGTTTATTGCAGGTGTTCTTGAAACAAATTTTATTGAACCAACACACAATAAACAAGATTTCGAGAAAACCTCTCTTTTCCAAAAACTCATGACTCGTTTGAAAGAAATGACATTCGAATACTGGTAAAGCTATTCCTTTACGTGTACATTATTTTTCGGAATAAAATCTTGAAACTGTAACTATGTTTAAATATTGTTTCAATAAAGTCAATCATACTTTTGTTTTCTAACTACAAAACCACTGAAGTTCTAATATTGCTGTAATTTTTTTACAAATGTTTGAATTGAATGACATAAATGAAACAGTTATGCAACTTGGTTACTAGTAATGACTTTTTTCTTCACAATTACCTCCTACTTCAAGTTAAACTTAATTAAGTTAGTCACTAAATAGTAACTAAGTTTTATATATATTCCATTTAGGTCATTTTAATTTTAACATTTATAAAAACTCCACAACAATTTAAAAGTTGGGTGATTTTTATATCTAGAAAACAATTTGAGCGACTTTAGTGGAACACTAAATGAACTTGGTTACTATTCTTTAAAAAGTTTCTTGATCTAAATTAATTAAAAAAAACCTTCAGGATTATCATTGCATGCTGATTGGGTATCAAACCCTGAAAAAAGCCGGGGCCTCATCAAATATACAGTGTTCGTCTACTTTTATTCATCAGCACGTTGAAGGTCGATCTAGTTTTAGCGAAGGTTCTTCGGATGGTGGGCCAACTAAAAGAGCACCATTTATAGCTAAAGTAAACCGCAAGGCTTCTCTATATTCTAATTCCTCATTTTTTAAACCAGTAGTATTGAAACAAAGTTTCCCACCAGGTTTTAAAGAAGGTAAGAAGTGAACAAATATAAATTTAAAAGAAAATATTCAGTTATGTTAGTTTATTTTATCACATCACTTATGTTTCGTGATCGTTCTTAAAGGTTCCAAATTGAAAAGGAAGTTGAGCAATGAGTCCCAAAGTTTTCAGCCAGAGGCCCATATGGGTACCAGTATGGTAAATGCCCCGCTCGAATTTGGTAGCAGTATAATACGTCTTTCAGTTTAATTTATGCAATGGTATAATATTGAGTCATTTTTTCATATGTAGACTGATTGGGGAAATAATGGAGGGGCAATAAGCAAAATAGATGAAAACAAAAGGCTCAAAACCCAGTAAGTATACTTTATATATTTGTGTCCTGATGCATCTTTGAACCATTATCTTTTTTCCTCAAGTATAATGGGGATGTTTTCATATTCTTATTTAAAAGTGACAAATACTTTATGTTTTTTACTTGTTTTCTTGTAATTTTTCCAGATGCTTGGAGTTTGAAAAGGCAGAAGAAGAACTTATGCACAAGGTATCATTATTCATTAGCCCAATAATCTAATGTATATGCAGAGGTGGCAGTTTTGACCCAGTGGATCGATTTGGGTTGTGTTTTTATCGCTAATGGATTGAAAAGTAATCCCATAAAATGTGTCAAGAAGGAAATCGGTTGAAAATTTATCGTACATTTTAACTGTATATTAACGCATACAAGACATAACCTACTAAATCAATTTTGGTGTAGTAATATACATTTCATAAGCATATAAGGTCCAAACAGGTCGGTAAGTTTAGTGTAGTAATATACATTTCATAAGCATATTTAGCGCATTATTTTTTATTTTGAAGTTTTTGAAATAGAAAGTGTTTAAGCTTACCAACATGTTTGGACCTTTTCTAAAAGGTTATCTTGTTTCGATTGGTTCCCTGATTTTGCGTTGACTGCGGATTCCAGCAATGTTTGACTTTGTTTTTATTTTTTATTTTTTTTAACTTTGGTACGTACAAATGACAGGTTGAGCAGCTTAAAATGGTGCTGGGAGGCGCCAAAGCGGAGTATGCTCGATTGGTGGCTGAATTGCAGGATCTGGAGATTGTGAAGGGGGAAAACTAACTTAGCTAGTTTTCTAATTAGATCTTTTTAGTTGTAATGGATATTACTAATCAGGCCTTTTAGAATTCCCTTTTTTTTAAGTTTCCCTGCTGCATTTTGTGGATAGTCAAATGATTTGAAATTTTGACCTGATGTTTTGAAGGCATTGTGCTATTTCAACTCGCTAATGTTTGATTTGTAACTTTTGATGTTCCTAAAGTTCATTTAGTGACAAGCATGAGTTTAACTAGACAGATGTGTGATATGTTGGGTCTCACTACGGATGACAATAAGTTGTGTATGCGATAGCTTTTGGTAATCATAGATTCTTGCATGACTTTTAGTGGTTGGTGAGTTTCGGCTATCTAGCATTGTCTGTGTTCGCAGGCATATAGGGTGTCTTTTTGTCATTCGTTGGTTGTTCAAGTCGTTCAAAAAAAGAGAAAAGAACAGAAAATTATGTCTCATGATTATCAGTACTTGTTACTCATTACCCATTAGCAATTGGTCATTCTTTTACATACCGATAGGTATGGAGTTGAAGGCAATGCATTGTTTATTCACGTTTGTGTACGTGTGTTTTACAACACTTTCTCAAGTATTTTGGGTAAAATATGACGGATAGACAGAGTCAATGTTCCTAAGGCCACCATCAATGTAAGTTTTTGGTGCAACACTACATAATCCACAAATTTACACCACCATTCTATCACAGCAAATTTTCATAAACCACATATTCATCAAAAATATAAATTTTTAAGCAACAAGTTGCATTGCAACGCCCTATTGGATAGCAAACTTAATTATACTAAAAACAAAGGTTTGAAACTTAAAGGTCAACATATTAATATGCGGGACCCGCTGAACCTTGTTCGGAAGGTCGACAGCCTGAGGATGAGAAAACCAGACGTATCAAAAGCAAAAGAGATAAACACGTGTAGATTAAGCAAACTTCCTCATGTTTAGTAATTTTACTTAATTCTGCTTTCACCTGCAACAAAACCATTGTCCTTAAGCATAACAAGAGGGGACAATCCTATAAGATCCACACAAGCATATTTTTCTCCTGCCCACCCAAACGACCAAACACAAGGATTTTAGTTGATCAAAACCTCCCTTCAAGAAGATCCGATAGAAAATTCACAAAGATCCAATATTTATATAGATGTACAAGTTCAAACATCTAAAAAAATAAAAGTTAATTAGCAAATACCACGTTTGTTTAGGCATGAAGATTAAACAAACCTAATATTTATACAGATGTAGAGGTTCAAAATCAATATATACACATAATGTCTAAAATATCATTATATAATTATAGAAAATAACTACTTTTCAGAACAAATCACCACCATTATCGAGCTATTTTGAGTCAAACAAGCCAAGCTAATCTACACATTCACTAGCAAAAATATAAGACAAGCACAGTTCAAATTTTCCACTTAACCAATATTAGGGCAAACAAGGAGCACATTTCAGCATTTTTACCAATAGTTCATTCCACACCGTACAATTTTCAAAACAAATACATCTTTTCTAAACCAAACCAAACCACACAAGAAACCTGCCCTCCCGTGTAAGCGTGACTATATTCCTTGCTACCGTTTGCCCTTAACAACCTGAATCTACCTTTGATCAATGCACCTGCTATGTCAATAACAGAGTTAGCAACACAATGTTGATGAATGTAACACTTTAACTTTAAAATCATACCTGACACCACGGATCTATTTTCTGACTAAAAATAAGAAGGAAGCGCATCTGAATTATCTTAACCTGCCGTCACACAACTATTGCCGCCCATAAAAGTTACCACCGCCTCGTCTGGATTGACCTGATCCGGAACTTCTCTCTTTGTACCTTGAACCTGCATTGACAGATCCATCTGCAGGTGCATCAACATTGTTGAATTTGTTACTGTTATTGTTGTTTGATCCAACTGGCTGGTACTCGTAATGCAAATTTTGCCTCTGCCTTTCCCTGTTTGTATTTGGATTGTGTTGATTATGCTTCCGTTTATCATCTTGACCACCAGCTTGGTTGTTTTGACCTCCGTACTTTCTAAAACCACTCGAAACTTGTTGCTGCTGCTGCTCAAACTGGGCATGGGCTTCATCTTCCATGTTTGGAGAGTAGGCCCGTCCTCTAAATGAAGACAGCTTTCTTTCTCTTTTACCCTCATGATTCCCATCAACAGGTTCTTCAGGTTGAACCTGAGAAGAATATCTTCCAGATTCCATTTTGACTTCTGAGTTGGAAGTTTGGCCTCCACCAGCCCGACCGCCTTTATATGATTGAGGTTTGGGTTGCCAGTGAGAAGAGCGATTCTCTTTAGAAGAAGCAGGCCGGTCCGTTTGGTCAACATTCATTTCTGCATCATTGACATCCTTGTGATTTTTCACCACGCTCCTTTGGCCTTTGTAAGCTGGTCTTTTTTCTTTACCAATGACTCTGCCTTCATCTTTCACAACAGTGGTGACAGACGTCACTTCGGTGGTTGGGTATTCATCAGGCATAAACCAGCCATCAGATGGGTCCCACTCATGCATAACATTGGTTTCAGTGGACACAGGAACAGGGTTCGGTTCTTCATGTTGCCTCGTAGATTTGTGATAACTTCTCTTCACATCCTGTTGAAAACCCTGATCACGTTGGCGCCAAGCTCCATGAGGTTTCACCTGCTTGTTTTGCTTGTGATCACTATTTTTGGACTCTACTGGTGTTGGTTGAGAACCTGACCCAGGTCTTGACTATCAGTCATATTATCTAATGTGGTTTTCTTCGGTGAAGATGGTGGTGCTGAGTGGTTAACATTCCCCTGCTGAGCCAGCTCTTTGGCCACTGGCTTTGGGATGTATCTTTCCATTTCTGCTCTTTTGCTTTTCAGATTAGTCTGGCAGGGGGTAATGTTCTTTCCTGGCAATGGCACATCATCTTGCACGGTCTCTTCTTTGTTCTGGGCCCGCACAGGAGCCCACACAGCAACATCACCAACATGAAATCTATTAGGTGGTGGGTTTCTTGGCATCTTTCTCGAGTGCTGTGGTTTATGCTGGTTACTCGGTAAAGAAGAAACCTGCTCTTGATTAGATTGCTTTGTATCCTTGCTATCAGTCACCTCCATGGTGCTTGGATTTAAACCCAAACGAGGAGAATCTGGCTTTGGAAGATCGACTTCCTTTGATGCAGAAGCATCATCAAGCTTATGTTTGTTCTTGTTACTCTTGTTATTTCTCTTTTTCTGCTGTGTTGACTCGGACACAATATTTGAGTTGTTTGGCAGAGTTGGCTCTTGACTTGATACAGCTTCACCTGATACAGTCACATTACTTCCAGGATTCTTTATAACAGTGCCACCTGTCGCGCTCAGAGCTGACTTGCCAACCAAAGGCTCTACTGTTTGTACACTAAGCTTTTGTTTATGACTGGCACGCTTTTGCCTGTGAACACCACCATCATTACCAAGTGAAGCAGCTTTGCTTTCAGCATCAGTTGCGTGAGCAATACTGTGTTTCACGGGCAAAGACTGGTCAATAGGCTCTTGGCTGTTCTTGCTGATCTGGTCAACAGACTTTTGTTTGCTATCATCAACAGATGGTCCAGTTGGACTTTGAGATCCATCCACATCAGCTTTCTCGGAAACACTAGCAGCAGCTTTTTCTGCAGTTTGGGTTGTACCATCCGCTGAGGCAAGTGTACGCCTATTCAACTCTTCCATTTTGCAAGAGCTTTTGCTTTCTGCTCTCTTATCCGTTCTTCCTCTTCCTTCTGTAGTTCAATTGCCCGTTGTTTTGCCAACTCTCTCCTCCTAGCCCGCTGGTGATGCATAAAAAATTAATAATAAATGGACACAAAAAACAAAAAACAAAAAAAATCATAAATTAAGCTTTTACCTCTGCCTGTCCATCACCAAGATCAACCATTTGAGTCATTGGGTAACCTGTATTCTTAATTTCAGGGTTCTCCACAGACATATCATTCTCTGGAGCAGCAACATCTGAACCTAAAACTGGAGGTTTCTTTCGCGACCCATCAGTATCTTGATTACCTAATCTTCCTCTGTTATAATTATCTGCTCGATTTCGCCCTCCATGATGCACTTGCCTGAAATAACCAAATTTAGTAGATACCAATACAAGGCTAAAATAAAAGCATGACATCAGAAAATACAGATCATAGACCTTGATTTGTCATAGGATGTGAAAGATCTCGAGTGATGGAGATGCTACCGAATGCAATTGTAGAGTTGCCCTTGGGATTAATTAATAATTCATTACTTTGTTCTGCATCACCTTGACTCTCAGAAGCCCGAACTTTTGCATTCAAACCTTCACTATAATGTATCAAACTTGAATCTTTTGGGTCTTCAAAAAAGGATGTATTATTTCCCCAACTCTCATTGGCTGCTTTAGACTTGTGTGGCCCCTCAGATGAATGTGCAATCACATGGTCAGAGGGATAACCTTGTTTGGTGGTTGTGTGTTTTCTTGAAGGCATATCTTCATTCCTTCTAGTTTCAGTTTTGTACAATGATGATCTTGGTTGGTCATTCTTTTCTACATTCTGCTCCCATTTGTCTTCTATAACTTCAGCATCCCTTTCACTTTCACGTTTTTTAAGAACTTTGTAGGGGCCACGAGAATCCTCAGGTGGAACAGAATCCAACGTTTCAGAAACAAACATTTTTCCAGATGAGCCACGCCCACCGCCTCTAAAGTTTGGATCGTTGAGTTCTAGAGGGTTTGGAGGTGGACACATGTTGTAAACCGGCTGTCCATGTGGACCAGGCTGTCCGGGTGGCCCACGCGATCCAGGTGGCATTCCATAAATGGCATATCACGATCATTAGGATTGTAGCCCATCGGAGGACCATAATAACCATCATAAGGGACTGGACCAGGGTAAAATCCAGGCCCAATAGGCATACCTGGACGGATAAAAGCATCAGGCATTTGAGGTCTGTAGAAATCTCCATTTCTAGGATGGTGACCTCTTGGGCCAGGCCCAGGTGGGGGGCCTGGTTGTGAGTTTGCTAATGGAGGGGGGATCTGAGGGCGATAGTAAGGAAAAGGTTCCATTGGAAACCCACCATGAGGAACAGGTGGATATGGTGAACCTGCAGGCGGTGGTCCTCTATACCAAACACCAGGAGGTGCATTCATCGGTGGGCCCCGCCAGGCATCATAATGTTGAGGGGGTACATTAGGATTGATGTACTGTTGTGGGTCCCCCTGCCACTTATCAGCATTAGGGTGAACCCCTTCTTCAAATTTTGGAGAACCATCTCTAGTCCAAGTATCAACAGTTCCGCTCTTGTGATCTGCACTTGATAAAACATAATATTTATTTTTAGCTCATTAGCTGACAAAATAAACTGACTTAAAACAGCTAATAGAAAGATAAAACCAAAAGACAAAAACACAACCAGCTTGAGCCATCTCGTTTCTCTCTTTAGCAGGTGCAATTCTGCCAGAGCTTGAACCTGGACGAACATGAGAACCATGATCTGCCACATGCGCAAGTTCACATTCAGTAGATTGTGCATGATATATAATTCTTACAATCAACAGATATATACAAAGCAATATATGATACTTATTAGATGTCCTGGTAGCAATAGAGCTAGTTATCTAGACCATCTTAATTGCATAATGTGGTTGCTCACTTGATTGCAAAAAGGAATTAGTAAATATACTTGAACTTATTGTGTCTCATGGCTATAGCAAACAGGTCATGCTGGAAATTGGAAAGTCTTGCAGCACCCTAAGATGAAATCCTATAGAAAAATAAAACTAAAACTAACCAGACACTAAACTACACAGCAAAAACTACCTCCAGAATGACGCTTAACATGACAAATGTGTTATATCATCAGCCACATAACCATAACTTTGACTAATGACTTGTCAAGTCAATAAAACTGCCGTCTCATCAAAAGCTGATTGGTAACCTAATCATCAGGTAATTGATTGCTATAACTGGTAAAAAAACAAGATGATGGCTAGTAGGAAACAAAATTTGGTGTTGGTTGCTACGTTCATAAAAGGTGGCAAACAATTGCACTTTGCCTTTAAATATCAGCAATGGCTGTCTTTATTTTAACTCATTCCCCATTAATTTAAAACAAACTTATGGCTTTTCTGCAGTAGCCAGAGAACAATTTCCACATATAATTTTAAAGCATAAGAAAGTAGACGCTTTCAGTAGACAAAAGCAGGATATAGAAAAGAACACAAATCACAATCACAATAAGAAAACATACTCAGCAATTGCATAAGATTCTACCACATTAAGTAGAGATTACCATGTGGTTCACTACTCTTAGGAGTGTTATCTTTTTCTGAACCCAGCGTTGGGAAGTCCCCAGAACTAAGAGAGAAATCATTGGCTTTAGGGGGTATTGACTGCACAAAGAAAACCAAAAGAACTGATCAAAGATGTATTTCTGGTTCACTGTTGTTCTTATGAAAGAGTTTAAGGGGATATAAAAGCAAGAAGCATTCAAGCTAATAACTTACCAGCTTATCTGCAGTGCCATTAGAGCCCCACGCTGCTGAATTATCATGTACAGGCTCGGCAAAACGGGACAAATGTGAGCTACCTGGTCTTGTTTCTGCACTGAGTGGGCGTGAAGATGATAATAATGACTGGTTAGAAGTCAACACCCCAGAAGCTGATGATGGCCTAGAATTTGGGCCCCACGTAGTAGCAGAAGGCTCATGTCTGTCGCTGCCAGCAGTAGATGGCCGACTAAGGCCACCGCCTGAAGAAGGGCGGCCACTAGAATGATGTGGGGAAACTGTAGTACCATCAGTATTTGGAGAAACTGCTGATGAACCCCAAGGATTTGATGTTGATGAAGATGGTCGACTTCCCCAGCTAAGGCTGCCCCTATTGGTAACATGTGATGAAGGGTATACTTAGCATAGGAAAAGATGTAAGGAAATGTGATCAAGAATGAAAAAGCAAGACTCACTTGGGAACAATTTCTACATTTGGATCCAAACCATGGTTTTCTAGCCTTGAAACAGCAGCACCAAAGTATCAGATTGTACGTACATAAACCGTAAGACAATTTATCATGTTCATTTTTAAGAACTTACTTTTGGCTAGGTAAATTAATAGGTTTAGGAACAGCAACTTTCCCCAGCACAGTCATGCCACCTCTTCGTGAAGAGGCCCACCTAAAACAAAAAACAATAGAAGATCAAGTACGTCATGATTTTTGAACTTTTCTTGTCCTTATACCCATTGTATTTTAAAATCTTAACTATAATGTATACCATGATTGGTTCATTATGTTATTCAGGAATAATAAAAGTATAAAAAGAATAGAAAGTAAATCATAAACCTTAAAAACTAGGACATGTTCGTTTAAAAAAATTGTGTTCTTCTGCACATAATACACGCTTTTTAAAGAGATAAATCATGAAATAATAACCAAATTTTAGAATTGTTTCAATAAAGTCACTCATGCTTTTTCTAACAATCAAAACCACTCAAGTTTCGTTGTTGTCCCGTTGTTGTGGAACTTTAAAACTTTTTTATAGATAAATTATGAACTTGCTTAGATGGAACATGCATGAAATATTGTTGCCATTTAGTGATCATCGTCTTCATGTTAACTTATACAGAAAAAAAACTTGGTTATCATCTATTGATTTGTTTCATCACAATTATCTCATACTTGAAGAGTTGAAACTTGGAAAAAAATCACTAAACAGTACTTTCCTGTATGTTACATTTAGGTGACTTGATTTTAAATAACTTTTAAAATTTATAATAGCAACAGAACAATAGTGAATTTTGAGTGGTTTTGTAGTTAGAAAAAAAAATCTGATTTGACTCTAGTGGAACACTAAATAACTTGGTTGCTATTAGGTGAAATATTCCCCTTTAGAAATATATGACTTAAAATATGTAAAATACAATTGATACCAGATATTCAGATGTGATGCATATGAGTGAAAATTTAATACCTTCGTTCTCCAGCCAACATACTCGATGTCATTGTTCGAATGCAATACCAAGGTCATCCAAAAACTATCTATAGAGACCGGAGATGTAATAAAGATATTACTTCTCTACTATAAATCAGTAGAGTTTAACTGAACCCTGCAACAAGAGATGTTATAAGAATTATGACATCAACAACTTAACACCAAGCCACTGCCCCTAGGTATACGGAAGAATGATGATTTACTGGTGGTAATGACTATTATTGTCGTAGCAAATTACAAGAAATATCTTGTCAATGAAGTTGTTGCAGCCTCAAAGGGGATGAAATCACATTAATCAAATTAGTGATCACATAGGTGGAAATGACTATTATTGTTGTATGTGTCCTATTGTCCGTAGCATAGGCTTATATAATTACATCTATGACATTTTGGGTGGACCTAAGAGAGCTTTTGGTTATACCTATAGCCAAAAAAGCAGAAAATCTACATTTGGGATTTACTGGTGTCTAGATACAAAAAATAAAGATTCAAGAAGAACCCTTAGAGGAGATTGATCTGGAAATAAGATGGACATGTAAATACCTAAAATGTTTGTAGTAGCTTGTGTAACAACCCTATGAAGACACATGATAAATTGATAATGATCACAAATTCACAACACTCTAGTACCAAACTTTACGACCCATTTTGAACTCATCCTCGAAGGCCAGCCAAAAAGGTGTTTTTATGTAAAAATGTAATCTATAACAGATTTTGAATTATTCTCATATGTAATTTGGTTCATAATAAGTGTTTTGACATGCAAACCTATTGATATAACTAATGCAACCCTTTTAGCAAAAAGTAAAGGTGACTCTTTTATAGATGAATAGTAGAAAGCCTAGCAAGGTGACTCTTTTCCTGGTTTTTCCTTTAGCTTTGATAGCAAACTTGACTCAAATTATGCATCAGTCAGCCTTCACTGGATCTGAATACTAACAAAGAGTCACAGACTAAGCCTTGCATCATGCCTGGCTGCTAATGACAAAGATAATTATACAATGCTGATCAGAAACATTCTGAACTTTAACACTAGCTATTGATAAAAAAGAATTCCATCATTCTCTGATATTTTGAGATCTAACCAGCAGATGCTTACCAATATTACAAAATCCGCCTTAAATAAAGTAGACCTGCAGTGGATATGATCCACCATCAACTCAGAAAAGTAAAATTCAAGCTACCTGCTTCTCACATACTAGAACTCCCAAGCAACCTCCCTAACACTAGTTCATAAAGCGCACAGCCACATGCATACCACACATGCTGAAACCTTTCAAAACAACTATTTGCTATGATTAACTAACTCCAGTAAACTATGAATGAATTACACATAGCAAGCAGACATACTATCAAAACTACTTTTTTTAACTTATATGATATCTCATTCAATATTCATCCTATCTCGAATAAAAATTAAAAAATAAAAAGCTTCCGCCATCGGCACGTATGTGCGTATCAGCATATCCATCGATTCACATACAAACATAGACGCCTTACGCTAAATACACAAACAGAAACAAAAATTCATCCTCAAGAAACGTTACCAGACCTGCTACCGTCTCCAACCCTAATTTCAACTCTAATTTACCAACGGCTGAGAAACAGCAATCAAATTCACAAACAAAAAACACAAATCACACATACGTAGGGATAAAATTTTATCACCGGAGGTAAATAATTCGGATCTACTATTACGACTCCGATCTGCGATCCTCGAAGGCAATAGCAATGATGATGAGGAGACGGAGGATGACGGTGACGATGACGGTGGCGATGGTGGTGGCGGTGGCGGAGACGGTGGCGATGGTGGTGCTCCGATGGTGGTGTTGGTGTTCGTGTGTGAAGGAGATAAGTGACGCGAAGGGGAATCGAAGGGAAAAGGTTAAGCCCGAAAAGCGTAAGAGAAGTGGTTATATTACGCGATGCTCTTTAATTATGAAGTCACGACTTGTAGTTGAAGTTTTGTTTGACAACAACCGTCATCACCTGTTAAGTATCGTAAATTCGTAATGTTTTTGGGCTGTTTGATTGCGCTGACTGGGTAAGAAGTTGATCCAGTAAGAGGTTCTGACTGAGTTTGCATCTGACTGAAACTTGACTGTTTGATTTAGTATCTGACTGACTCTGCTAAATGATAAAAATAACATTATTGCCTCGTTGTTTAAACGAGTTTTAATTTAACTGGTGTTGTGTAATTAATAAAAATAGCCAGATTATAATAATTAAAAATATCATACAAAATAGAAGTTAACATAAATCAAACATAATCCAAACAAACACATCGAATTTCAAACAGTTGATTAGCAAAATGTCAACAAGAGTTTGCATACAAATCAACTTGAAACATTTGAAAGTAGTTGATTAGCAATTTGGTCACGCAAAGCAGTCATATATTCAACGTCTTCTGAACCTCATTCCATGCCTTGTGTGTTTTCACCATCGCTTCCTCCACCTTCACCATCAGGAGTAAACATAGTGTTTTGTTCAAAGTTTGTAAATAATTCGTCTTGAATATTGTGTTTCCTTATAAAGTTATGGACTGCAAAACAAGCAATGACTACGTCTCTTTGCACTCGAAAAGAATAAGGAGCCATTTGTTTTAAGATTGAGAATCTTGCCTTCAATACACCATAAGCACGCTCAATAACATTTCTAAGGCACGCATGAGCATGATTGAATCTTTCTTCTTTAGTTAACGCCCTTCGCCGTCGAAAATCGGTTAACCAATACCTTGTATTGCGGTAGGGAGTCGTAAATCCACGAGTGTTGGTATATACAGCGTCACAAAGGTAATATTTATCTGAAAATGTGAGTGTGCCATGTATTATATAAAGTATATAAATAATATATGTAGTAATAAAAGTCATAGTTATATTATAAACCTAGCGGAGGAAATCGAAATCCAGAGGTCGAATTAAATGTCACTTCTTTCAAAACTCGTGAATCATGTGCTACGCCTTCCCATCCAGCACATACAAATGTGAATATCATATTAAAATCACATATTCCTAGCATATTTTGATAACATTCACCTTTTCCTCTTCCCCTAAAACAAGTTTGTTGATTAGCGGGCACGACTGCATGTATAAGAGTTCCATCTAAAGCACCTATTGCTCCGGGAAATATGCTTCTTAGCCTTTGAAGTCTTTCCGAGGTATCTGTAGTTTCATCTGAAGATGTTGGGACTATAATTTCTTTAGCAAAACACATCATTGCAACTAGAACCTCGTGAAAACATTTATGAACTGTTTGATTGGAGTGTTGAAGTCGTCGTTTAACCACACGAAAACGTTCATTATGCCCTGTAATATGTAGGAACACAGCCATTTTCTCTTCAATGCTTATATTCCTACTGGGTCGCAACCAATTTCGTTGTGAAAAATGACGACATAATAGTACAAAAGCTTCACGTGAAAGTCTCATCATTTCTTGACATTGTGTAGAAGATCCATGTATTAATTCATGTGTATATGCATGCCCGGTTAAAGCAGAATCATTATCTCTTATTCCTTCAATTCTTTCTTCTCGTTTCCTTTTCCGGGCCAACATCAACCAATACCATGAAAGTAGAAAGAATGATAAAATTTCACCATCCGTATACATATTTGACATGTTAGAAGTCATACAAAATTCATACAAAAGCCATACATAAGTCATCTTATAAAAGCCATTCGTTAGATATACGATATCCATCCAAAAGTCACACAAAAGCCATACGAATGTCTTATAAAAGTCATACAATATACATACCAAAAGTCATAAGCAAGTCATCTAAATAAAAAAAACACAAAAGTCAACCAAGTAATCCAAACTTCCTCCCAGCATTTCTCACCCACGACTCGCAACTCACCGGCTTAAGACGTAACCAAACTTTTCTAATATCAGCACTTTCACCAAATAGCAAAAGAACCGTGTTGTATCTCGGATCTTCTTCCCCCCATTCCATTTGTTCTAGCTTCTCCATGCATGCGTCCATTTCTTTATCAACATTATCTTTTTCCACCAACAACTTTGCAAGATTGATTATTTCATTCCCAACTTCTCTTAAATCATCGTCTATTGTTTTCCTACGAACTTGTTTGCTAGTTTTAGTACTTGCCTTGCGTTTTGAACGACCCGATGATTCTTCACTTACAGGTGGGAGATCTGTTTCCATCTGAGTGTACTGAACATCATCCAACTCATGTTCAAAGAATTCTTCAGTTGGATGAGGAAGTGTAGAAGATGGCCCCCAACTATGAATGCCAGTCGCGGTCACCCCCTCAAATAGTTTGGTACAAAGATCAAGTTAAGGAAGAGGTGCATGTCTTAACTTTTCAACAAACTTGTTTAACTGTTTGAAAATTTTTATAGATATAATCAAAATACTAAACAAAAATAATCTTATTAAAAAAGATTTCATATTAAAAAAATATCTTTGCCTCCGCTTCCCATTCTTCATCACTCATGTTGAAAGTGTTAGTTATAGGATCATAAATATTTCCCGTTTTGTTTTTCAGTTTGATCCAAGCCCCGTACTTTGACTTTAGGTAGTCATATCGATTTCTTATTTGTTTATGGTCAACCATAAAATTATGATAATTTTTTAGTTTTTCTGCAACAACTTTCCATGAGCTTGCTTTTAGGCTACTACCCTCACAACCGTTGTTTGTTATTTCATGTATACATGCTTTGAGAAATGTTTTGTCGACACAATCCGACTTCCAATTAACTCTAGCTTTTCTTTCTGTCATGCCTAGATCAAGAACAATTGTAAGATGTTTGATTTTCCAAAAACTACCAAAACTCTAGATTTTCTTTCACCAAAATTTACACCCAAAATTCACCAACAATTTACACCCAAAACAAACAAACAAACAATCCTATCAATTCACCAAAATTTACACCTAAAATCACTATTAATTTACACCCAAAACAAACAATCAAGCAATTCTATCAATTCACAAAAATTTACACCCAAAATCACTATCAATTTACACCTAAAACAAACAATCAAGCAATTCTATCAATTCACCAAAATTTACACCCAAAATCACTATCAATTTACACCCAAAATCACTATCAATTTACACCCAAAATAACAATCAAGCAATTCTATCAATTCACCAAAATTTACACCCAAAATCACTATCAATTACACCCAAAATAAACAATCAAGCAATCATATCAATTCACCAAAATTTACACCCAAAATTCACCAACAATTTACACCAAAACAAACAATCAAGCAATCCTATCAATTCACCAACAATTTACACCCAAAATTCACCAACAATTTACACCCAAAATTCACCAACAATTTACACCCAAAATCATCTTCGATAGAAGGACATACACATACCTCAGATTTTGCGTAGGGATGAGCTCCGGGGCGGTCTCGGTCAGGCAAGGAGGTGCTCCGGGGGTCTCTCGGTCGCGCAGGGAGGTGCTCCGAGGGGGCTCTCGGTCGCGTGCGCAAGGATTACTCTCGGTCACGCAGTCGCAGGGAGGACTCCGGGGAGCCCAGTCAGGCAAATCGGTCACAGGGAGGTGCTCCGGGGGTCTCTCGGTCGCACACGAGGTGCTCTCGAGGGGGCTCTCGGTCGCGTGCGCAGGGATTACTCTCGGTCGCGCAGGCACAGGGAGGACTCCGGGGGCTCTCGGTCGCGCAGTCGCAAATCGGTCGCAGGGAGGGAGGTGGCTCTGGTGGCCAAGGCCTTCGCGTGGGGACAAGAGGAAGGGGATCGCGTGGAGCTACGCAGAAACAAGAGGAAGGGGAAGGAGAGAACCGGGTCAACAATGTTTTCTTTTAGTTCTGGGTCAGATGAAATGACCCGGTCAGCCCTTAAAACACGCGTATCAAACGGGATGACCAGCTGACCGAGTCAGCCGGATCAGCCGGTCAGCCCGGTCAGACGAAAACAAACAACCCCTTAATGGGTTTTATGATTATGGTCAGGGGATTTTGATTTATACGTCATATAAAGATCTGTGAATTTTTTTTAATTGTGGTTTATGGAAAGGTAAATAATTGTTTACATTATAAGCTACAATTTATATGGTTGTAAACGATAGTTTACTGATTTATAAATTGAAGTTTTGAAAGAAGTAATGTATGTAACATATAACCCTATGATTATTCTTGTTTAATTTAACGTGCATTTTTTTCTTATTTAGCATAACCTATCAAAATTATCTATTCATTACCATATCGGACCATCAAGATCCTGATTTCGATGGTTTAATGTTTTACTATTTTTATTTTATTTTACTTATAAAACCTAAAAAGGCATACGATTACAATCAAGAAACCGTAACATACTATAATAAGTAATCTATAATACGCAAGAAGATCCTGGTAGTTACCGGATTCAATTGCCCAGTTGATTTAACACGTATTCGTCTGTTTTTTAGTTTATAAACTTTTTCTTGTATAATTACAAGTTATTAGCACAGTTGTATACAACTGACACATAAAATTTAGGCGTAGTGGCACTCTTCGTAACAAAACGTAGAATTAAATTGATTTTGTATCCATTAGCAGAATACCAAAGTTACAGATTCATGATTAAACATTCATAATCATTAACTTAAAATATCAAAACAATCAACAAGTCTAAAAAATACGTTAGAATGAAAAAATAAAAATGTATTTTGATGCTTCGTGTAAAATTCATATTTCTCTTTTCCTACCTGACACAAATAACATAAACATACAAATTAAACAGACGGCCCGTTTCTAAACCTCGTAAGATCATGTGCAGTAAGTTCGTAAAAGAGGACGTGACGGGTATCGGTGTCTCACCACCTCACATTGGACCCGCATTCAAACCCTCGTTACCATAATCGCGCTCACGCCACCGCTTATCGCGCCCCCCTTTGCGCGATGTCGTCTCTCACCGAACCCACATCAAAACCACGCTAGTAAAACTCACCCTCTCACCGACCCACTACACATAATAAAGCAATAAAACCAATGAATCACTTCAATAAGACGTAATTCTGACCCTTGGTCCCCATGACAGCGCCCCATAAGGTTCTCCGGTACCCTCAGATCAAACGATCTGCACAATCGGAGTGATCTCCGGTCACCGGGCTGTCATCTCCATCACTCAATCCCTGAGTTTATCATCTTACGGCTGTTGATTTGGGTCTTACACAACACGAAGGTACGTAATTCACAAATAGATCAAAACCCACAATCCATTGTTGTATTCACTCATCCAATAGTCAGATCACACAATCAAGATAGTTCCAATCGGAAGTCCCACTTTATGTCAGTAGTTTCCCGATGGAACCCAAATCACCTTCAAAAGCAAAGCCTCCAATTTTGCCATTTTTTCATCAATTTAGGGTTTTAAAATTGGCTACCACCATTGTAATTGTAACACTATTGTTATTGATCGGTTATTACGTTATTAACAATCATGGGTTTGCTACAAATAGTTCTTATTTCAGTGTTGTTTTGGATTGTGGAAGTAGTGGAACAAGAGTAAATGTATATGAATGGAAGTTAAAGAGTAGAGTTACAAGTGATAGTAATAGGGGTTTAGAATTCCCAATTTTGGTACATACTTATCCTGATAATTCAACAAGATTTGATGATTATAAAGATGGTTGTGCATACCA